>JADLZK010003287.1:0-36960 GCA_015847255.1 Hyparrhenia diplandra
AACCCAGCTGCTGGTCAGGCCAAATCAGAAGCGAGCCAGCACCCGACCCTAGAACCTGTAGGTCACCAACCGGCCCATTAGGCCCCAAATTCTTAGGCCATGTATATATACCGCTCCTAAACCTAATCCACACATCCACCCTCAGCCGCCACTCCCTGCCCCGCAGTGGTATCCCACCGCGACCCGCGCCTGACTCACCCAGTGACGTGGGACGGTGAGAGAGCCCGGCGGCGCCATCCCAGCCCCAGTGCTGGCTGCATCAGCGCGGGCCTGCTCCCTCCCAGCGGCGCGACCAACTCCCTCATCCCGGCGCAAACCATTTGCTCCAGAAGGCGGGCGGACAGGCCCACGGCCCAGCTTCGGCCGCCGCCAACCTCCCATCGGCGGCGCATCAGTCCACTGCGACCCCCACAGCGTCGGCTGGCCTTCTCCCACTCGGCGGTAGGCCCATCCTCCCCGGATCAGCAGCAGCGCGACGCTTCCTCCCCAGTCCCGGCGGGCACGGCCTCAAGCACGGCGTTGGGCGTCCTGCTCCTACCTCGAAGGCGATGAAGTGGATCCGTTCCTCAACGAGCGGCGGCCCGCAACACCCACAGCTCCGGCGTACGCGGCCCCATGGCCTCAACGATCTGCGACGGCTTGCGGCTATGGCCTCAACGATCTGCGACGACGCGGCCCCTTGGCCTCAACGATCTGCGGCGACGCGGCCCCATGGCCTCAACGATCTGCGACGACGCAGCCCCGACCCTCCCCGACCTACAGCGGCGCGACCTTTCTCCAACGGCAACAGCACCCCACGTACGGTAGGTGGTCAGAGGCCCGACCAGCCACGTGCCGGCAGAGCAGCTCTACCAGGGCGTCGCGTAGGGGCAGGGCTAAGCACGCATGCAAGGACAGCCGGCCGGCGGCAGAGCATCCTATATCGAGGTATTGTTCGATTGCATCCTCTTACCTCACATTCCTAGCGTGTGGAGGCCTCTCACATAGCGACGGCAAAAAGGTCAAAATCGGCTGGAGTGCGTCGCTGCACCTCATCGACCCCAGATCCGATGCCGAGCACCATTCCCGCATCCTCCTCCGCATGGATCTGGTGGCTGCTTGAGGTGCGTGTGATGGATTGTTCTTTTATTTTTCTTTCAAGTTGAAACATTGAGATTTCATCTCCTGTCTGTATTCAAATCTGACAATGAATGAATGTTGATGCTGAGATTTCGTTTTTAGGCGGATACTTAAGATCTTGCAGCTTCAAGGATGTACAGTAGTAGTGAACGTAATTACATTTCCTTGTTCCAATGCATAGAAATTAAAGATTTGGTTTTCAGTTGTCTATGCATAGAAATTGAAAGTTTTTATTCTAGAAATTACTTCTAGGTCGTTGGATGCCTAGGAATTGAAGTGCTTGGCATTAAAATCTAACGTGCATTTTCATTTACTTATTTCTATACTTCTTGAGCTAAGTGTGTAATCAAACGTAATATATTTATACTCATTATGCATCTGCTTCTTGCGCCGCTGAAATGATATCATTACTTACTTATTTTTGGATTTTCCAGCTACCACCATGGCGAGAGGATTTCACATCTGTGTAGGAGCTCCAGCTTGTTGCGTGCGTGTCCGGGTCCATGTGGCCAGCCGAGGCAACCTCACCATTGCAGCCGGTGGTAGCGGCTACATCACCGTTTATCGCGACAGCTGGCGTCTTCTCAGTAGCGACAGGAGTCCTCCTCAACACGCCCAGGTCTGTGCTTTGCTGTCGTCACTCTCACCAATGCGACTCAGTGCTTAAGCCAATAGGAACATTTGAAGTTTTGATATATACACGGCAGCGACCATACTGAACTTCGCACTACTGCATTGCAGCGCTGACCGTGCCATGGTGACTGTCTTATCCCGGCTCGTTACTTTTTATGCATAGAAATTGTGTGTCAAAATATATGTGGTAACAGAAGATTCAACTAGAAGTTGGATGCATAGAAATTGAATTTGAAATTTTAATCTTTGAATGCATAGAAATTGGAAATGGAATATTATTTCTTGAATGCATAGAATGTGGAATGAGAAATTGATGCATCCATTTGGAATTAATTTTTTCTTGCATAGATAAGTTATTAAGTTTGTATAGATAAGTTATCCTTGCATTGTTGGAAGACTTTTTATGGTGCCTTTTGTTGAGGACTGACCATATATTTACTATGATGTTTTGCATGCATAGTTTTTCCATACATAATTTTAGTTCACCTGACCTAGTGTGTATTTTTGGCTAGCAAATCGATGCGACCAACATACTGAGAATACAGCCAATGGCATGGTGTTGACGAGCTTCTAGGAGAGAACACATCAACCCACATTGAGAGCTCATACACGCTTGCTCTGTAGTTTAGAGCTTTGCTGGGTATATTCATGTTTCTATGCCTGTCTTGCCTTTATATTAAAAAAGGTTTCTGCCCGTGTTTAAGCTTGTTTATATGCCTCCCTTGTGCGTTATAAGGTTTTACCAATGGCGTGTTAAAGCATATTTATATATCTGCCTTGCCCACCAATAAGTAGGTTTTTACTTGGCGTGCTAAATTTGTTTCTATGCCTGCCTTATGCTGTATGATGTATGGGCATGCCTAAATTTGATTCTATGCTGTTTGCATAATTCTACATTGAGCCAGCATGCTTATATGCATAATTTTATAGAAATTATTTGTTTTGCGTTACTTTAGTTCTATGCTTACATGCATAATTTTCTAGAGCAAGATCGATTTTTGTATGGCATGTTTAAAACATGTTTGTATGCTATTCAGGTGCCATGCTTTGGGATTCCTCCTTTTTCTACATACATTTATTTGACCAACACTTTCGTTCTCATTTAATGGAGGAGCTATGTGTAGTAGAGGTGCACAATGGCCTTGGCTGTGGCACATTAGTCCAGTGATTGAGGAGCAGTGTAGCGAGGAGTCTAGATGGATGTATCAACATGCCATGTGTTTACTTTATTCAACTATTTTTATGCAATACTGATGATGCATCTACAAATGGAGTTCATGTGTTTGATTTTTTTTATACTTTTGGCCAAACAACTTATTAGTGTTGTTTTTCTTTCCTACAAAAATTAGATCATTTGGAATGGAGCTGTATCTATGCTTGAAAGATAGACTTACGCACCTATGTTCATGTGGTTTTCTATGCAATATTGATGCATCCATTTCCATTTTGGATAATACAATTTTTTTGTTTTCTATACTTGCATGCAAAAAGTTTATGCCTTGAGAAGTATGGTTGGCAACAAGACTAAAAATTGAATAAACGTTTGTTTCTATGCTTGCATGCAAAAGTTTGTAAGCTTGCAGAAATTTTTCTAGGCTGACTGCTACACTAAGTCTTAGATATTTCTATGCTTGATGATATTTCTATGAGATTTTTATGCATAGGTGTTTCAATTTCTAGTATTTTGCAGCGTGTGCATTTTTTTCTAGCATTAGTTGGGAAAAATGTAGAGTTTCAAAATTACCTGTTATTTTAAATGGTGCCACTGTAATGTAATGTAATGTTTCTGTGGAAGTTATTTCACACTTACCTATTATTCTAATAAATACTGTACCTCAGTGACATGGGTCAAGCTACCATTTGTTTGTGCTATTTCATGCTTAGCATGGACACTTGGAACTGAATGAGTGGTGATTTTCAACATGCACGCTGTGTCAGCTTTGTTGTTCTAGCAGGAATGACTACTACGTGGATGAAAAGCGATTGCTTTGCGTCGCTCTCTGGGTAGTGCTGGCCGCCTTGCTTGGTGGAGTGGGAGCGCCTGGATCTATCTAGGATTTTTATTTTTCTTTTCTTTTCTGCAGGAAGCAAAGCACATAGTGGTTTTATGCGTATGTTGAAATTGTGTTTTGAGACCCTTGACAGTGTAACTTGTATGTAGTAGTGTACACATGCATGTGCATAATTTTGGAAATAATGTAAAAGGTCGGTGAGACTTTTAGAGCACTTTTGGCAGCACATTGTTGAAAATTTGTAGCTTAGCAAACGAAATTTATACATTGTTGCGTACAGAATTCTATACACATTATGACCTGGGTAGTTTCTTGCTTAGCGGTGTTTATGTGGTATTAAAATGTTGAAGGGAAGTCTGTGACCACTTGTGTCCAAAAGTATTATATGCTACGAGAAATGCTTGTATTGAGGTTACACAGGGAACTAATAAAAGAGGTCGCACGCGAAAGGAGGAGTCCTAGAGTACTGCTATGCATTGCTTTCGGTCAACACCGTCTATGCAGTCACCCACGAAGTAGTGTTATGTACCAGCTAGCACCCTGATGAAGGTGGGAGTCCGCAGGACTGGAAAAGTCAAAATTAGGAGAAAGGTAGCACCCGCAGGCGTCACGCAAGGTGGTCTACAAGGGTCGCTACGTCAAATGCATGCAGGAACCACCCACCTACCCTGACGCATCACGTGCGGCCACCCGCGCCACGCGCGCGGCGGAGCCACACCGGTTTGGTCCGGACCACTTACGTCATGAGTGCTGGCTGCCTCCCAGTCTTATTAGCTTGAGTCAGGGGCTCAATGGCCCTATATGCCACTGCTGCCCTATGCCTGCCACCCTGCCTATATATACTATATATACTATATATACACATATATATATATATATAGAGAGAAGAGAGAGGTGTAGGAATAGTTGTGTACACCGAGACACATCAACAGCCCAGTCTGAGCTCCCACCCCATCGGACCGACTCACATCAGGCTCCCGCACGCGCACCGAAGTCCGTGTTCCCCACCTCCCCCGATCGTGCTCGCTACTCGCGCCTGCCTGGTCGGAGAGCGGATGACGCCGCCCCCATCGTCCCGGCGCCTCACCACGTCGGCGCACGCGCAACCATGCCCGGCATCTCGCCGCACCCGCCGAGGCTCTCTCCGCTCCCCACCCGTGGCTGCATCGACCGCCGAAGCGCGAGCTGCGTCCGATCGTCTACGACGGGAGGTGGAGGCAGGGGGCGGCCTCCGTCGTCGTCAGGAGGCGATCCGTCACACACTACGCCTGGGAAATAAGGAATCCGGAGCCCACATGGTTCGCCGGGCACTGAGGCCAAGCGCATCATGCCGACGTCCCGGGCAGACGCCGCGCCTTTGAGGTCCAAGACATCCATGGGCTGCCAGTGTTCTGGCCACCTGCCTCGCGCGACGAGCTGCATGCACCCTGCTGCCCACGTCCCCACCAGCAAATGAGGAGGGAGCTCTGCATGAGGGGCAGCTTGGCAGCTTTGCGCCGGCGTCACAGCCCCTGCGCGTGATCCACGGTGTAGCTGCAGCCTAGCGTCGTTTGCGCCCTGCCAGAGCACCTTTGGATCGAGGAATCAGACTGCATCTATGACTCGCACAGTGACGGCCTACAGGGAGAGCTTGAGGCAAGCGACAGCAGCAGTACTTTACCCACGCGCTTGCATCAACTCAGCATCCTAGCCGATTGTAGCTGGCCAGCGGCACAGCAGGTTCCCGAGCCGTCAGGCAGAAAGCTTAGCATCGGTGTGCTCCAAATACTGAAGAAGATACTGATGACTTTCTGAATGTTCAGCTGATGAAATGGCTGCAGATTCACACATGTTTTTGGCCAGCAGGAAGCCTTAGACATTCTGTTGCGTCCCTCTTGCACATTTACAAAGTATCATGTAATTTCAATCTCGACGTCATCACAGGAGCTGTCAGCTCGTACTGGCACTTGTTGCAGGATGCAGAGTTTGCAAAACTCTGTGGCTTATGATTTTTGGCTCAATACCGCTAATAATATGAGGTTCTACTTCCCGTATGAGAAAAGGAGATGGAAACATTCTATTAGTAGTGGCTCAATCTGCTCTTTTTATGAAAAGAAATTTAGCTACTAACTGATACTTAACTTTTAGGATCTCCTCGAGTGCTACTATGAGCTAGGGGCATTATTATACTAGATGATACTAAATGTTACTACGAATACCGGATGATACTAGCACAACTATCTTAAGATACTGACCAAATTCCTTCTAAACAAAAGTTGGAAGAAAATACTAACTAAAATTGAGAAATATTTGACAAAATTGGCCAGAAGATACTTGATAGTTACTTTAAAAGGTACTAGCGTAAAGCTGCTGAGAGTTATATTATCATCAGTAGAAGCTACTATATATATGACGAGATACTGAGAGATACGGCTCTAAAAGGTACTACGCAACTAGCGCGAAAAATGCTGAGGAATAATAGAAGATACTAACAACTCATAAAAAGATACTTGCAGCCTACTGGCCTTAGAGAATGCTTGAGGAATACTAGGAAATATACTTGAGAAGAAACATGAAGATACTAGCGACTCTTAAAACATACTAGCAGCTACTAATTGTGGATATGGGGTGACCCGAAAGTACTCTACGAGAGTTGTTGCGAGGGGGTTTACCATAGCAACTGCGGCCACATGACGCAGCAAGAGCAGACGTGAAGCGCCGCTCACGGAAGACTTACATTTGTATATCGAGATTGAGGGCACTGGTCGGATTACCGTAGCAAAGGGGCGGGTGTTTAGAATCACTCGTCGGACAACCCTCTGCAGCGTCTCCGGAAACTGGGGCCGTAGCGCTTAAGCTCTTTGGTCGCGAACTATGAACGGCTGACCAAAGAGAGCACCCACTTTAGAGAAGCGCAGCGAACACATGAAAGTCTTGTATAAAGCTTATACTTAGCATGGCGCTTCGGTTGGCATCAGTCCAAAACGAGGCTACGGCCGTCGGGCGTAAAGGTCTTTACTCGATCAAGGATCGAGGGCGAGCATGATATAAAAGCCCGCTCTCCATGTCAAAGCGGCGCAACACACCGCGCCCGAGCTCAGGGTTCATGGCGAGGCGAACAAAGCCCGCCCGGTTCACCAGAAGTGGCGGAGCTCTCGATAAATAAAACATCGGCAGCCAGCTGGCAGCGCGGAAGTAGGGGCTGCTTGCCGAATTTCAGCACGAGATGCGGCCGGACACGGCGCATTATGGAGACTGCGTCGGCGAAGAAGGCGATCATCGCGGATCATGGAAACTGCCGAGGTCGGCGGCGGCGGCAAGAACTTCGAAAGCTTCACGACGCCGAGGAAACCAAGGCGGAGGAGGCTTGGAGCTGGCAGCGAAGCTTCGGCGGTGGCGCTCACCAACATAGCGCGCTGAAAGCGGAAAAGCTCGACGACCTCGACTGCAGCGGCGAGCGAAAGCGCAGCGAGGGCGAGCCTGCGGAATGCGGTGATCGCTGTGGTCGCGGCGGACCCGACGCATACTCGAGAGAGCGGCAGGCGAGAGCTCAGCTTCTCGGAGTCGAGCGGGGAAGCGCGGGATCAATTCCCGCAGAGGGAATTTTTCGCGATGAGCTACCCGAGCTTCGAGGCGAGGCGAGGAAACACAAGACGCACGGATTTATCAGCGAGGGTTTGCCTTACGATTCCCCAGCGGGACTACATGACTTCGGCTGCGCTACGCCAGCGAAGCATCAGGAGCAACTTTTCAAGAGGACGTGAGATCTCGCAGAAGAGCGCGCCGCGAGGGTTGATCTTACGGCAAAAACCCCGGAAGGGAGTGCATCATCGCGGCAGCAGGAACCCTCACGAGGCGGGCTAGCCGGCCTGAAGGCGATGGCGAAGACAAGCGGCGATTCATCCACAGGCGAGGAAGAGGTGGCGATAAAAGCTATCCACGCCCGGTAGAGATCCTCGCATGGTGGAAAGAAGCGCATGCTTGCCCGCTTAACCCACTCGAGATGCCCACGAGCATCCAGATCAGCGGCGAAAGTGCCTCTCAGGCATACTCGTGCGGGCGAAAGAATGTCGGAAGACCAACGTCGAAAGTCACGCTGCAGAGAAACAAAGAGTCTGAAGAGAGGGCGCGAGAAAGAGCAAACACCTACGCAAGCAAAGCTTTGCGGAACAAGTACCAAAGGCGACCTATGCGAAGTACAACAAGTAAAATGCGAAGTGAAAGAGAAGCGGCGGGAGATCAATCCATGACGCTACACATGAGAAGGTGCAGAGTTGATTGCGCCGCCGCTGCATCAAACACGAATGAAGAGGAGAGGCTCATCAAGGCGCAGCCGAAGCCACGCAAGAAAGAGATCTGCGCGAGGTCGCGGCACTAAGAGCAAACAACTGCGCCGCGCCGCAAAGGAAGTGAGCTCCAGCGTCTTGAGAGCTGAGGCATGGGTACCCATCTACGCGACCCGGAGGGAATGTAATTTTCAAGCGAGAGACCCGGTGAACCCGCACCCAAGACAAAGCCGACAGCAAAGAAGTTGCGGAGTCATCATATAGGCCATAGAGAACCCGCTACAAAGGAAAATCCTGGGACATCGGAAGGAAGGACAGCGGGATGCTATGGCGGATTCCCTTGCTTAGCGAAAGATTGCGAGGAAGTCAAACTACGAGTTCCAAACCTTCAAACCCTGCGCATCACGATGGGAAAGCGAGCAAGCAATGGCTGAGTCTACTCACAATCCATTTGAGAGCTGGGTGGAGGAGATGATAGCGCAAAAGCCCCGTCTTCTTTCCCATGGCTCTAAAGCTCTACGCTCCAATGATTTCGACAAGATCGAAAGAGAGGCTCAATGAATCTTTTGGGAAGACTTGCGAAAATATTACATGACAACCGGCGAGGAATCATCACCCATCCCATTACGAGCCGAACTAAAAAGCCTCAAGCGAGGAAGCGGAGAATCCCTAAGGACTATTCACAGAAGATTTGGGAGATGAGATCCCAAATTGCGCGACATCACGAGAAAGAAGTAGTATTGCGATGCACCGGTAATGGAATAGCTCAAAGGTGGCAATTCTCCGATTTCTACAAAAGACAACCGAGGACCAGCGAGCGATTCAAGATCGCATTGAGAAGATGATGGGCGAAGAAAGAACCGTGATGCGATTCCGGAAAAAGAAAGAACGCGAGGGCGGCCGAAGAAGGAACAAAACAACTCTCAGCGGCGGCGGCGAGGGCGACAACGCGGTCAACATGGCGAAGAAGCCAAAAGAAGCCCTACAGCGAGATTCGACTTAACAGCAACAGCGGCGGCAGCAAAAATAGCATCAAGCTAGAAAACTTGCCTGCACTATTCCATCGAGCTCGGCATAAAGCACGGGAATGCACAACCTTCAAAGAAGAAGTACAAGACAAAGAGATTACGGCTTCGAGGAAAAGGGGCGACCAAGAAGCCAAAAAGGGAGAAGATAGCAGCGAGCGAGGAAAGGGAGACTTTTCGAGAAAAGCAGCAAGATCTCTAAGCGTCATATTCTCCAGTCCACGGATCAAGAGCAAAAAGACAAGACAAAAACTGGCTCTACGATCAATCATAGCGGCCGGAACGCATAACCAGCGCTACCTCAGAGCGGTCCCAATACCGTCGAGTTCACAAGAGAGGACCAATGGACAAAGCGTAGGCACGCCGGGAAATTTTGTATCCCAGATACTAGAACCACAGTAGCGAGTAGCGGTCGCAGGTATTGATTGTGAGCGAAGGCGAGCTCAACATCATATTCAAACAAACACTGGACAAAATGGGACTTAACCTCAAGGCTCGGGCCATGCGCCCTCCGGCCTCCTTTTTCGGAATAGTTCACGGAAAAGCGGCCATACCCGATGGGGCAAGTCACCCTTCCGATCACCTTTAGGACTCCATCAAACTATCGGACGGGAATACATCAAGTTGAAGTAGCGAGATCTCAAAGTCACCATATCGCGCCATCATAGGAAGACCGGCCAATTGCAAAATTCATGGCTATCCCACACTACCCGTATCTATTGCTAAAAGATCGGCGCCCGTTTGGGAAGTACTCTCAATCAAAAGAGACCTCAAAAAGGCTTTGAGAGTGTAACGTTCACGCCCGTGGAAATAGCAAATGGCTCGCTGGAGCACTCTTGGAGAAGATAGAAATCCACACCGGATGGCGAGAGAAAAAGCGAATCCGGAAGAACTTCGAGATACCGGCCAAAAACAAGCAATCGCCCGTACCCCGGAAAAGCGGCGTCAAGCACATGCGACTTGCGGGCGGTGATCCATCAAGGCGGCGTCGCCATGCGCCCACTTATCTCCAAAATAGGAACTTCGCGCTCACCCGGCTTCCCATAAGGCAACACAAAGATATCATTACGCTGGAAACGCCGGGAGCATGCTACAGCGTAGTGCAAAGAGGCTGGCGAGCCGCGAATGATTAATATGGGATCAAAACCCATCAAGCAAAAGCCGAGATTCGCGAGAGAGAAGAGGCGCCATCAAAAGAAATGCGTGAAACTTCGCGGCGGAGTTCATGCGGGAGAAATCCTACATCGAGGCTGGCTAGCTAATCACATGCTTCGGTTCGGAAAGAAGAACACCTCGGGGAATAGGCATGTGCGTGGACTATCTGACTGAACAAGCATTGCCCAAAAAGGCGGGTTCGGGCTCCCAGAATGCGACGGATAGTAGATTCCACGGCGGGGGATCAGCCCTACTATGGATTTCTGCAGTTGCTTTCTCAGGCTACCACCAAATAGCTCAAAGGGAAGATGAGGCAAGACCTCTTTCATCACACCTTCCGGGCCCTCTTTGCTATAAAACAATGTCATTGAACTAAAACCAGAACAGCGTATCAAAAAAGTCGTCTTAGACTTGTTTTAGAAAGGCAGATTGGCGAAACGCGGGGAAACATCGTGGATGGCGTAGTGGTGAAAACAAGAGAACCGAAACTTCTGATTCAAGACTTGGAAGAGACTTTCAACAACCTTAAGAAGTGGAAGTGGAAGCTCAATCCAACAAAGTCGCGTTTTGGAGTACCATGGGGACAACTGCGCAGGTTCTTGAGCCGTGGCCGGAGGCATAGAAGCCGGCTTCAAAAGCGAGATCAAGGCCATCACGGAGATGGGAACCCGAAAGCGTCAAAGATGTCCGAGAAACTCCACGAAGTGCATGGCGGCCTCAGAGATTCATATCAAAGCTTGGAGAGAAAGGACTACCCTTCTTCAAATTAATAAAAGACCAGGGAAAGTTGAGTGGGCGAAGAAGCAAGCGAGAATTTGAAGAACAAGCGGTACCTAGCACAACAGCTCCGGTCGAGCACTCCAAAGATCGCGAAGATCATGCTCTACATAGCGGCTACCAACAGCTGTCGGCTCAACAATCATTATGGAAAGAGCCGAGACCAGCGAAAGAGTCAGGAGCCCATTATACTACGTGGCGAGGTTCTTTGGAATCAAAGGCCAAATATCCTCCGCGTCTGAAACTACTCTACTCCATAAATGCGTAAAGGCTCACGACACTACTTTGTGACCACAAAATACGCGGTGGTCGCAGACTCCCCCGGTTTGGGGAGACATCCTACTTGAGCGAGAGATTGCGGGGCCGGATATCAAATGGGCATAGAGAACTGAATTTTGAATCTAGAGTTCACCGCGAGAGCAATCAAATCCTAAACTTCCGGACTTCACTTAAGCGGAATGGGCAAAAGAGCTCAACAACCCATACCCGAAGACATCAAGAAACATTGGAGCATGTACTTGATGGATCATTTGAAGCTTCGGCGGGAAGCGGATTCTCTTCATATCTCGAGGAAGAGGAAGACAACTCAAGTATATTGCTACAAATAAAAGTATAGCAAGCTACCAACAACGAAGCCCGGAATCACGAAGCACTCATTCCGCGGCCTCGAGGTAGCAAGAACTCTGCGGGAATCAAAGAGACTTCAAGTATCTGGCGACTCTTGATTTGTCATCAACCAAGTCAACAAAATTTGGGACTGCACCAAGGATAACATGGGTCACACTGCTTTGAGAAGTCCGCAAATTGGAAAAAAATTTCCAAGGCCTAGAAATCCTACGTGCTCGAGAGATGCAAATGTGGCGCCGGGCGATGCTTGGCTAAAACTCAGATACGTGAGCTCAAGTCCCGCTGGAAGTATTACGTGGAAGAACTGTGCGAAGCCCTCTATCAAAGAGAACGAGATCAAAGATAACATGGAGAGAATGGCTCTAACGAGGGGTGATGATAATATCTCGAATTCGCGAGAACTACTCCACGGATCGAAGACATCATCAACTTCATCAAAAACAGGCGCTACCCCCAAGACAAAAGCGGCTTAACAAGGATCTTGAGAAGAAGCAAGAACTACGTGCTCATTAGGGGACAAGCTATACAAAAAAGAAGCGGCATCATCCGAGTATTACTCAAATGCGCTGATTTCGGAAGAAGGAAAAATCCTCAAAGAAATCCACTCGCGGATCTTTGTGGAAACCGCGGCGTCAAGAACCCTCGTGGGAAAAGCATTGAGCGAGGATACCTGCGGCCAGCGGCCCTCAAAGGCCTTGCGGAAGAACTCGTCAAAAATTTGCAAAGGATGCGGATGTTTTGCAAGACAAGCACCGCGTGCACGCACACAACCTGGTTGCATACCTCCATCATGGCCTTTTCTCATCTTTGGGGACTAGATCAAGTCCGGACCACTCAAGAGAGCCAAAAGGAGGATACGAATACATATTGCGTAATGTCGACAAGTTTACAAAAGTGGATAGAGTACAAGCCCTTTGGTCAACTATTTCAAACAAAGCGGTCGAGGTTTATCAAGAGATCATGCCTGGTCCGGGATGCCGCGGGATCACCCGGACCTCGGATCACCTTCCACGGCGAGAATTAAGAAGATTAGGCACCGCGATTGCGGCATGCGGATGCGACTATGCCTGCGTAGCACACCCGAGCTACGGACAAGTCGAGAAGAGCAAGCGGACTCATCCATTTGGACTAAAGCCAAGGCTATATGAAGATCTCAAGGACTATGGGCAAAATGGATCGATGAGATACCGAAAGTTATGCAGGGCCTAAGAACTCAAATCGGTGAGCAACGGGGCTACTCCCCTTCTTCTTAACATATGGATGAGGCGGTTCTGCGTGGAGACCTCATATGGAGCTCTACTAGGATCGGCGGTTTGAAGAAGGTGAAGGAGCAGACAAAAGGCGGAACTTCATTTACTTGAGGAAGAAGTCGAGCAAGCGCCATCGCCCGAGCATAAGATATCTACAAGGACTCAGGCACTATGGCAAAGGCACAAACCAAGGAACCTAAGTCGAGGAAGTCAAGTACTCAAAAAAGAAACCAAAAAGGCGAAGGAGTGCACAAATTGCTTTCGGCCCCCATGGGAAGGACCCTTCATCGTCAAAAGTACACTAGGACCGGGGAACCTACGAAATCATGACAATGGATGGAAGAAATGAAACTCACGGCATATCGGCCCATTTCGGAAGGTTCTATCGCTGATCAAAGAAACTCAAAGGCCACAAAATATTCTGGCGGGAATATCCCTCACGAAGGAGAAGGAGAGAAGAGGCACGAGGATTCCTCCGGGACCGAAGCGATCTTTGGAATCGCGGCACTCTAGCGGTTCAAACTCAAAAGAACTCAAAGCGTATATGCCTCGAAGGAGAAAACAGCCCGACGCCGGCACTTCAGCGGAAAAAAGTACAAGAGCCGTGAGAACACCCCGACCACGAGAAGGAGTCAAAAACCAGAGATGGAACCACGCGAAGCCCTCTTATAGGATAAGCGTCCAGCCTATAAATCCTAGCGGCGAGTCGCGAACTTCACGACTTCGGAAAGAAAAAGAGGGGCGTAGAGCAGCCGCTGAGTCGCGAGAGGCCATCAAGGAGTCGAGAAAAGAGCCATTATGTCCCTACGGCGAGGAGGCGGCCTTTCGAGATCGAGGCGTGAAAGCGGTGTAGTGTTATGAAAATAGGAACCCATGCGTCTCACTAAAAGTCTCTCAAGAGGTAGAGCAGCCCAAGCGGGCCAAAGGTAGATTGTAGTGTTGTGCAAATAGAAACCCAACCACCTTGACCTCGATCGCACGATGCACTTAAATGGGCGGGGCGAGAACACCAAAAAGGGCGCCATGTTAGAAGTCCACCCGGACGCATGGGAGAGCCACGCCCAAAAAGAGCAACCCGAGTTGAAGAACAACTCTACCGAACCCGACTCCCTTTGTGACAAAATCCTTGCGGGAAGAAACAACCAGCAAAGCGAGGCAAGACCCCACCATCAAGCGGCAAGTCTACGGCAAAGAACAGCGGCGCGTAAATCCGAGAAAAAAACAACACTGGTCATAGAGACGCGACTCCCTCATACGGCAAAGTCTCAAAGAAGACAAGTCGTGCATCAGGGAAAAAACCCAAAGATGCGAGGCAAGACCTCACACATCTTGCCCGGGCGAACCAGAAGAAAGGTATGCCAAGGCAAAGGCGGAAGAAAAACCCGGCACACGAGCCGCGACTCCCAAAACAACTGCGACAACTCTTAAAAACAGGCGAGTGGCGCATCAAGGGAAAAAACAGCGGATGCAAGGGCAAAGACCCCATCTACTACCTTGGCAAGCCAAGAAGAAAAACCAAGCGAGGTAAAAGCGAAGAAAACCTCCAACCTCCAAGAGGCAAGACTCAACTCCTCGACAAGTCTCAAGAGTAAAGCCAATGACGAGCTTGGCCCATGAAGGAGAGAAACCCGCGACGGCGAGGCAAGACCTCACCCACTTCAAAGAAGACCGTCGCGAGTACAAAGAACTGCGGAACTTCGGGAACCGCGACTCAACCCTTAGACAAGTCTCAAGAAAGAAGACAAGTCATCCGTCAAAAGGAAAGAACCCGAAGACACAAGGTTCGAACCTACCACCTCAAAGCGTGCCAAGACAAAAGCACCCACATGGCGGGGAAAAAGAACCCCTAGCTCCAAGGAACCGCGACTCCTACCTTAACAACAAAAGTCTCAAGACAAGGAGACTACTGCGTCATGTCGGAAAGAACCCGGAAGGGCGCAAAGAGCATGACTCTACCATCGCGGCAGCGCTCCAAGAAAAAGCTACTTATTTGGAAGCGACCTTGAGAGAAGAAACAACTCTACTTGCTTGGAGCAAGACTCTTTTCTATTTTTCTTCAGCGGGTCACAAGAAGAAAAGCTGAATCGTCGGAAAGAACTACCACAGCGAACTTCGGAGGAAGAACTCCTCAAATCATCCGGCACCGATCTACAAGAAGAAGCGGCGGCTGAAAGCCTAGATCTAAAAGCGCGCTTCTACAAGGCGATAATCTCCACAAGAAGATGGAAAAAACACGCATAACAAGTGCGTCGGGAAGAACAACCCGGATGACAAGCCAAAAAGCTCAAAAGAAGAAAGTACACGCGCACGAAGCGAGAGCGAATACTTAAAAACCCGCGCGAGGCAGGCACAAAAGTGTTCAAAAGGCCCCGGATAGGCGAGCCCGCAAGCGAGATCAACGAGATCATACAAGTACAAATTGAATAAAGGAAAGAGATCTTTTTATTCAACATCTTGGAAATACAAGTTACATAGGAACAATTCCTACAAGATACAAAAAAGACTCCAAGTGCGCGGGGAACAAAAAGAACCCCCACGTACAAGATACAAAGACGGCGAGAAAAAAGAACCGGGGAGATACTTCCAAGAAGCGGGGAGGAGTCAGCGTCCAGCGGCGAAGCAAAAGACAGGGATACGCATCCGAACTCCGGCCGATTGACTCAAAGGCGGCAAAAAGATGGGTCCCTTTCCAATTAACCACCAGTAAAGACCCTTGCATCAAAGCGCCCAAGAAGGCGGCCGAGTCGGACACACGCACAAAAGTACGCCCGAGCGAAGAACCCGGGGAAAAAGGGAACCACGAGCGCGAGAATTCCAAAGGCTGGCGGCCTAGGGAAAGAACCTAGCAAGCACAAAACCCTCAATCAAGAGTAAAGCACCGCGAGCCAAGATAGCTGAGCCCCTCAAGACTCAAAGGCGGAAAGGCGGGACAAGATAACCGACGCGAAGCAAAAAGGCAAGCATGTCCAAGTCAATCAACCAAATAGAGGTCAAGAGAGATATGCAGCCGCGACCAAAAAATCACTAACCGACAGACGGGATGGAGGTAAGCGGAAAATTTGCACAGCCCTTCAGCGAGATCTGGCGAGGGGAGATCTTTGGGCGATCGGCGACAAGGAGATCCACCACTACTGAGTTGGAATTTTTGTCACAAGACATCCATCACCGCCACTAGCCACGCGAGAAGGGTGCAACCACAGCCGGAGTAGTCCCCGTCTACTCCGCATCATCTGGACATCCCTCACTTTTCGCAATAAAAAGAACCCTACAAGGCTCAAGACAATGCGGGGGGCTGATCCAACTCACTCAAAGGCATCGCCATGGATCGAGAAGATCGAGAAGGACTATTCTACAAGAGAGGAGGAGATGCGGCAAGAAGAACAAAGAAAGAAAAGCGGCTCGGCTGCGAAGCAATGCGGACCCGAATTTATAGGCACGAACGGCATGCCTATAGGCCGGGTCCATGAAGACGGAGGGCCAAAAGTGAGCGGCCACCTAAAATTACGCGGCATCAGGCGGCGGATATGGCGCACCCCGGCCGGGGCGTTTCCCGAAATACGAGTACGCGGTAAAAAAAGCATGCAGCGTCCGTGATTACCGCGGAAAAAGAGAAGCGATCAAAAATCGAGAGGACAAGAGAACCTCTCGAGTTCCTTTCTAAAAGAAAGAACTCCAAGGCGCTTCGGGGGCTACATGATACACGGACAAGATTTTTCGAGATCGAGCGAAACTTCGAGGCGTGATCTCAAAATACGCCTTTGAAGCTTCATCAGAAAGCGAGAAGCTCTCATGACTCCGCGAGAGATGCTCGGGGGCTCGCAAAGAGACTTTGTCGAGGAAAAAGAACTCCTAAAAAGCGAGGAAGAGCTTGAGGGAAAGAAGAAGTCACGAAAGCAGCGTTCAAAAGCTTCATCCAGAGAAGCGAGAAAACAGCCCTCATGACTCCACGAGAATGCTTTCCGAGGGGCTCGCGGAAGAAGAGTGTAAAATGCAGGAGAAAAAGAACGAGGAGGAAAGAACTCCGAAGCTTACATGCTCAGGAGCGAGAAGAACAGAAGAAGGAGGAGGAAGAACTCAAAAGACCTTCCGGCTCTTTGTGCCAAAAGCAAACTTCGGGGGCTACCCCTACGGGTGCACTTTTTGAAAAAATACACAGTAAGATGATCTCAAGACCACATCAAGGCTTCATCAGGAAGCGAAGGGCGACTCTCACGACTCAACCTTGAGGTGCTTTCGGGGGCTTGTGGATACGGGGTCACCAAAGTACTCTACGAGGGTTGTTCGCGAGGGGTTCTATCACAACTGCGGCCACATGACAACAGAAGGCAATGGAAGCATAGCTACGGAAGACTTACATTTATGTCGAGGATAGAACCTAGTCGAGGATTACCATGTAAAGGGGCGGGTGTTGAATCCTCGTCGGACAACCCTCTCTGTATCCGACTAGGACCGTAGCAAAGCTCTTTGGTCCTTGAACTATAAAAAGCGACCAAAGAGCACCTTTAGAGAAGCACGCCCAGCGAACACATCAAGTCTTTGTAAACATCTTAACCGACACTTTCGGTTGACCCCATCAATCAAAAAAGCAGGCTACAGCCCATTTGGGCGTAAAGGTCTTTACTCGATCAAGGATGAGGGCCAAACCCGATATAAAACCCGCTCTCCATGTCAGCTGCGCAACACACAGCGGGCTCCGGGTTCATCGAGGCCGAACAAGCCCTTGGTTCACCCGTGGCGGGCTCTCGGTCGTAAAACATCGACACTAATGAAAAATCTTGAGAGATACTAGAAGACGAGAATAACATGAAAGATACTAACAACTCTTAAAGGTACTAGCATCCATTGAAAAAAAATCTGAGGAGAATACTAGAAGATATTGAGAAAAACATGAAGATATTGACAACTCTTAAAATGTACTACACAAAGAAACTACTTACGAAAAATACTAGGATGATCTTGCGACAACTACTCATGCTTAAAATCCTAAAAGTGGCAAATAATAGCGAAAGGCTGGGAAGATATTAAAGGGCCAGTGCGGCAACTACTCATCACGGCACTAACAAATACTCATTCTTAAAATCATAAAAGCCGACAAATACTCACAAAACTTAGAAGATCTTTTGAAGGATGATCGACAACTACTCATGCTTAAAATCATAAATCGGCAAATAATACGAAGCTGGAAGATACTAAAGGATGGTAGTATTAGAGGAGTCATCGGCCAATTGGACCTTAAGCTTCGACAACGCGATGAACCCCAAACTCGTCCAGCCGCCATGGACCCTAAACTTCGGCAAAGCGCGATGAACCTAAACTCAGCAACGCGATGAACCTAAACTTCGGCATGCGCGATGAACCCTAAACTCATCAACCACCATGGACCCTAAACTCGGCAAGCGCGATGAACCCTAAACTTCGGCAAGCCGTGATGAACCTAAACTTCGGCAAGCGCGATTAACCTAAACCGCGACATATGCGATGAAGCCTAACCCGGCAAAACACGAAGAACACTAAACTTCGGCAACCACGATGAACCTAAACTTCGGCAAGCGATGAACCTAAACTCATCAACGCAATGGACCCTAAACTTCGGCAAATGTGATGAACCTAAACTTCGGCAACAGCGATGAAGCCCTAAACTTCGGCAACGCGATGAACCCTAAACTCGACATACGATGAACCCTAAACTTCGACATACGCGATGAACCTAAACTCGTCAACTACTATTCAAAAGACACTCACCCAAAACCTAATCTCAAAAACACCATGAACCTAAACTCAACAAATGTCATGAACCTAAACTCAACAAACACCACATGTATTTTCAAAAAGTAAATCACGGTACTCAAAAGATAAAAGAACCTAAACTCGACAAGCGTGATGAACCTAAACTTCGGCAAACACCATAAATACGAGGAATACTAGAAAGATACTAACAACTCTTAAAGATACTAGCAAGTACTCACGCGAAAAAATTCAAAAGGAATACTAGAAGATATTGAGAAAAACATAAAAGATACTAACAACTCTTAAAAGATACTAGAAACTCTTGACAAATAATTACGGTGGAATACTAGAGGATCTTGACAACTCTTAAAGCTACTAGAAACTCTTTGACAAAAAATTCTGATGGAATACTAGAAGATTGCGACAACTCTTAATGATAAAAGCAACTACTTTTCAAAAAAATATCTCGAATACTAGAAGATACTAAGAAAAGAATAAAGATACTGACAACTCTTAAAGGTAAATACTGAAAAAATACTAGCGGAATAGTCGAAAATACGAGGAAAAATGGAGATATTAAAAATCACTTAAAGGTACTAGCGAATCTTGACAAAATATTGACCAAATACTAGAAGATCTTGAGAGAAAAAAAAAGATACTAAAAAACTCTTAAAAGGTATTAACAAGTACTGACAAAAAAATACTGACGAAATACTAGAAGATATTGGGATAAAAATATGAAAATACTGGCGACTCATAAAAGGTACTAGTGAAAACTACTTATAGGCACTACAAGCAAATACTAAAGTTCTATTACTGGTTGTACACTCCAAGGTATTGCTCATAAAATACATGAAAATACTGACAAAATATATAGTTATATGCTTGTCACGATCACTAATATCTACGTGATGCTAATGGATATGTATGCATGCGAGCATACATGCAACTGTCTGACATGCATGCATGGCCTCGAAATTTAAAAAAAGTGACCACACGGGTAGCAGTGGGATGCCTACACGGATTAGTAGTGGAACGGACACCTGCACCGCTGTACGTACGAGTACACTAGCGAAATCGGCACTGGTGTGGACACGGGCGCCTGGCCTGGGCGGGTCTACGTCACACGTACTGTGTGCTTGAGTCAGGGTTTTTATACCGGTCGGTTTCCGCGGGAAACGCGATTTAAGAAACTTACCGGTCGACCCCGTATCGGGCCGGCCGGTAAAAGATTTGAAATTCAAAATCTAAAAATTGAAAAAAATCGTGGAAAAAAATGCTGTAAAATAGTTTGCGATTTATAGAAGCCAACGGTGCAACATTTTCAAATTTGAGTTCGTTTGGTATAAAAAAATTTGAATTGAAGTTTGAAAAAAAAAAAAAAAAAAAGCGCCGGGCGGTTTTTAAAAAAAACAAAACTACCGGCGGTTTTTAATTTATACGCTCAAGCGAGGAGTATAAATTAAATACACGCTCGGTAAACCAGTTTGCCCAGATGATTTGGAAAATTTGAATTCATTTGAATTCAAAAACCAAACCGGCCGATTACGGCGGTTCTCCGTAACGATCAGGAAATCGAAGCGGACCCGGCGGTTTAGTTCAACGGTCGATAAAAAAACCTGACAGATGCCAGGTGGGTATCGCGTTAATTAATGCGCGTGGGGTGCGTGGGATGCTTGGCGTGGGTGGGGGATTGGGACGGCGGGGTGGGTCGGCTGGCTGGTTGGGTCGGTTTCATTAACTGGGCTGCTGTCTGTTGGATGTGTCTTGGTGTAGCATAAGCTATTCTACACCTAGGTGTAAAAATAACACATATATATAGGATTAGCGCTATTTGGTTGCCATAGGCTCTAAATATTATTTAGATCATCGTGAACCATCATGCAATAGTAAATTTCCCTACGCAACCATAAAGTATTACTTCGTGGAGGTAGAATTTTTTCATCCGCGGCGGTAACTATTACTACCAAGTCTTCCCAGCGAGTAAATTTTCATCCCTAACCGTAAATTACTACCAACTTCATGCATGAGCTTTCCCGCGGTAAATCTTCATCTCATAACCCGTAAGTATTATTACTACCGACTTCCATGACCGTAAGTAAAGTATTACTACCCGGCTTTATCGTCGTGGTAGTAGAAAACATTAATGGGCGTCATAAGCGCTTAAGCTTTCCTGATTTTTCGTTCACCTATAAGTGATGTTTTCCAACCGCATGAACAAAAGTAATACGTCTTTTGTGACCCTAAAAACATTCTTGGTAGTAGTAATATTATTTTTAATCTCGTAATCAAGTAGTAATATATAGAATTGAACCGTAGTCAAGTAGTAATAGACTGGTATGTAGTTGTAAACCTACAAGAGTAGTAATTATTTACTCCCCTCCGTATTGAAAAGGAAGTCGTTTAGGACATCGACCACGGTCTTCAAAGTGCAACTTTGACTTCTCTTTTCTATCAAAATATTTATTAAAAAAATTATATATGTATACTTTTATGAAAGTATTTTTCAAGACAAATCTATTGATATGATTTTTCACATTTCAAAACTCAACGACTTAAAGTTATTAATCATTTTTATGTTCCCAATGTTTGAGCCGAAGCCTTTTCCAAAAGCGACTTCCTTTTTCAATATGGAGGGAATGCGTGTTGGGGAAGCAACTATTCCTCCTCAATTAAAGTAAACGTCTACGGTAGTAATTATTCGTTACGCCTATAGGGGCGGTAGTAGAAATAACTGCCGGCGAACCTTCATGCACGGTAAATATCCTCGCAGCCATAATTATTACATCGGGCGAGAAGTAAATTGTCATCCGCACCCGAAAGTATTACTATTAAGCTTTCCGTGAGTGTAAATTTTCATCCCACAACGTAAGAGTTACTATCGACTTCAAGCACAAATCTTCATCCCGCATACAGATTCACAGGCTTCATCGTCGCGGCCCGTCAATGATTCATCGGCAAAAGTAAGTATTACTACTAGGGTGATAACTAACTTCATACGCCGTAGGAGTAAGTATTACTTTTGTATCATTTTCACGCATGTGATAACTAATATATACTCAAACCTAATTTTTCCACTCATCTCACTATCACGTGGCGGCGCACGGGGAGCAACTCCCTCCCCCTCCCTCGCGTTACTCGCGTAGGCACGCGCACCGTCTTGAGTGCCTCCACCCTCCCGCCGGCCCACGACGCGGCGGCGGCCCGGCTGACGCCAGCCGCCATTCCTTCTGCGCCATGGGTGGAGCTCCCTGCGTGCAGCGTTGGCTCGCTCGGCCAAAGCGGCGGCAGCGCTTTTACGCTCCTCCGGGCGCTCGACGCGACGCATAGCTGCGCCCGCGAGCTTCGGCCCGTAGCCGGGTAGCGCGGCGGCCCGGCCCGTGGCTTCGACCGTGCGTCGCGGCTGCATCCCGGCAGATGCGCGGCGCGTCTGCGGCGGCCCGTTAGTACATCTATACCCACACCTCGAGTCCTCCCACTGTTCCATCGGCACATCTACGCCGCGCCCATGCCCCATGGGGCCCGTACGCCCTACGCCTGCGCGATCAATCCCCCTCCCTACACATGTGCGCGGCCCGAGAGGGAGACCAAGGCAGCGGCAGCGTAGTGCGAGTTCAGCGATGCGGCGGCTCAGCGTCGGTCTCATCCCGTCACCACGCTGCGTCGTTACGGTGATGCTTGGATGTCGTGCATGCAGCGATCAGCGGCCCCACCACCATGGCCGGCGCCAACCAGCGTCGCGGTGGCGAGGAATAAGAAGCGATGGAGGTGGGCCGCGGAGGAAGGAGGGCGGCGATGGCGAAAGCTACCAGCCGGTGTTGTGGGTCGAGGTGGGAGAGGGGCGGCGTGCGCTTCGGGGGTGCTGCGATTGATGTGTTGTGGCACTGCCCTGCCCCCATCCCATGGTGTGGCCCGCCGGCGGGGTGTGTCGCGGCGGCGCTACGTGCGGGGGGGCGCTAGGAAAGCCCCCTCCATACCTCACCGGTCGGGGGCGTCGCCCGTGCTCATGGTGCGGTGCCTGCGGCTTACCCGCCCTAAATGCGACCACCGGGCCCGGTAAACATTTGCTCATCGATCTATGGATGCTTTTGTATTGCCTTTATAAAAGTTGGGTTGGATCACTTTGTGTCTCTCTAAAGTTCATCTTTACAACGTGCCCAACTCCATTTTCCTTGTGTCTTACGCCCTTGTTTTAAATATGGCGCTATAGCGGCGGGCTATAGCGGACGCTATAGCGCTAAATAGCGTCTGGAGAAGGTTCTTGCTAAGCTATTGCCATTTTAGCGCTAAGCGCTATTTATGCGCTATTAGCGTAATAAGCGGCGCTAAAGCGCTAAAGTGCGATTCATTTAGCGCTATGTGTTGTTGGCTGATTTATGTTAGCCCAAATTGCCCAACCGGGCGAAATTTAATCCCTAAGGGTATATGAACCGTGTATGGATATGAACTACAAACTTTGATGTAATGTGTTAGTAAGACTTTAAAAACTATCTATGTTTTTATCTTTATTTTTTGAGGGAATGCGGAGGGTCAAAGCCCCTGATTATTTATTAAATAAGAAAAAAAAAAAAAAGTATTCTGAGAAAGAGGTACAAAATGGAGGGAGGGGAGAGAAGAAGGCAAATTAAGAAACAAAAAGGATACAAAAAATAACAACACTAATCTCCAATGCGCAAAATATTTGTAGCTCCATTGATGAAAAAGGGAGTTTGCTTGCTTTGACTACGTATTTCAAGCGGCACACTACTTCTTTAGAAAAAATCCTCGACATTCACGAAGAGTTGGTTGGACACCATTGAAAATCAACCCATTTCTAACCATCCAAATGGACAGACAAAAGAGGATAATGGCATTCATAAAGAAGGGGGATCACCAAGTTGGCGAAGGCATATCATTGAGCTCGGGAAAGAGACCCCTAGCTGGCATGATCACCTACGATCCAATTCAACACATAAGCAGAAGGGGCAATCGAGAAGAGAGGTGCTCCAAAGTTTCTTCCATTAGGCTATTGCAAAAAGACACATTTGTAATCATGAAGAAATTTGCAAACCTCTTCTTCTCGAGAATGTTTCTTGTGCTCAATCTATCCTTCATAAGAGCGGAAGAAGAACACCTTATGCTTTAGGCAATCAGATTTCGGATCCACTTAAAAGAGGGGTGTGCTTGAGTGGTACGCCAATAAGATGCTATAAACTTTTGAAGAAGAAATTTCTTGGATCCACCCGGCAAGCTTCAGATGTCCCATGTCATCACTAGGAAATGATCTTGAAGAAAGACAAGCAATCCTTGAAGCGAGAAAAAGCCACAGGAGGGAGAGAGTGGTGAAAGTGGTGACAAATCATCCCGGGAAAGAACTTTGGGCGAGACCGGCTTATCTGTGGCGAAGGAGGAAAGAGCTCGGGGTTAAAGCTTGGCAAGGGAGGACCAGCCAAGGATCATGCCAAAACAAAATAGAATCTCCACATTTTGCCAAAAGGCTTGACAATACTTTTAAATTGGGGCAAAAGCTTCAAGATATCCCTCCACCAAAAAGACCCTTTTTAATATGACTTGGCGACTTCCCATTTTATAGTGTTTTTCCCAAATAAGGTTGACCGGGGAATGTCCTCTTTGTTGAAGAACTTATGCGCGATTCTTCATTGCGGGGGCTTTGATACGCTTCTCAAGGTCAATGATTCCCGGCCACCTTCGGCTTTAGGGAGGTTGGTCATCTTCCGAACGACTTTGGGCATGACATTGGCATTTCCGGGGCACCACGCCAAAAAAGCAATATCTCCTACTCTTATCCACATTCTTTCACAGTGCCTTTAGGGAGGGCTTGGGGTACACATAAAGAAAGTGGGAAGAGCTGAAAAGCTTTGACATTATTGGCTGAAGCCTGCTTTTGCAGATTCAAAAAAAATTGATATGGATCCCAACCTTGTTTCACATTTATTCACCAAGGGGAGAAACTTCGGCAATCTTTTGGCACATTAATGGGCGAGAGGCAATCCCAAATAAGTGAAGAGGCGAGACTTCCTATAGAACACCCAAAAGTGGCGACCCGACAAATTTAGCTTCTCGCCGGAGACATTGTAGGAACCATCATAGACTTACGAAAGTTTAGTTTCAAACCGGTGCCGGAGAGAGAAAGCGCTATTGATCAAAGCTTTTAGGAAGAAAAGGCATGCGGCATCACCACCGGCAATGATGAGAGTGTCATCGGCATCTTTGCACCACGGGGAAAGTCTTGATACATTCAAGAGGAATTGGGAGTTTTAGAAGACCCATGTCCTTGGCTTTGGTGATCATAGGCTGCAAAAATCAGCAGCTAGCACAAAGAAGAGGAGAAAAAGGATCTCCTTGTCTAACTCCCCTCTGCAATGTATTGTTTTTCCGGGAACACCATTGATAGCTTACGGCGGATGTACGAGAGTTGAAGATGGCCCTCATCGGTCTAACCACCTTTGCCCAAAACCCTTGCTTTTGCATGATAGTGAGCATAGCACGATGCTCAATTTTGTCAAAAGCTTTTTCAAAGTCTAGCTTAATTATGACAATTTCTTTTTGGAGTGGTAGCGGAGATGCAAATATTCAAAGGCCGGGCCAAACAATCACGAGATGGTTACGCGCCCAGTGAAACCATATTGATTTTTTTGTGAATTAAAGAAGGAACACATGGTTTGCAGCCTATTAGCGAGGACTTTAGTGATAAGCTTCACAAAGGAATTGAGCGAGGAAATGGAGTGCGAAATCATTCACCTTTCTAGCATTATCCACCTTAGGAATTAAGGTGATATAGGAAAAATTAATGCTCTCAGACCAGATGTTTCCATTAAAAAAAATCGACAAACCTTGTAGAAGTCTTGTATCGAGGAGGCCAGCACTTTTCATAAACTCATTATTAAAACCATACGGACGAGGAGTTTTATCATTGGAAAGCAGCCTTGACAATGCTATCAATTTCCTCATTAGAAATAGGGACTTCTAAGAAAAACAAATCACCATTCCTCTGAAGAAAAAATCGGGATCCACATAAAAACGGTGAAGAGTCGAGGAACCCAATACATCTTTGTATTCATTCGAGGCTTGAGCTTCTTTTTTTCACTATGGTGAGAGAATAGGGAGCCATCCTAGTTTCGATTTGATTAAAGTTGACTCTGTGCCTAATGGTTGCATTGGCATGAAAAAACTTTGTACAAAGCATCACCAAACTTCCTTGATTAATAGTCCCCCCTTTGTTTCAGTGAACATTTTTCTTTTGCTCAAGAAGATTGTGGAGGTGAGAGAGATCAAGATATCCTTGAAGTTCCATTCTTCCTACTTTCAGCTCTCGTAATCCCTAAGACCTCAATAAAAAAGAAGGACACTTAAGTTTATCTTTGATGAGATTTTAAATTCACAGGAGCCATTCCACTCCTTGAAGGTCTTTCTAAAGTGCTTTCAACTTTTTGTCGAGCTTTGCTATGCGAATGTTGAGAAAGGGATACTCCGGCAATCGGACACACGACCTCAAGAAGCGATTATTGTACATCAAAAGTTTTCAAACACAGGAAGCCTTGCCTCTTGGAATCTTAGTTGAGATATTCACAAGGCGAGGGGAATATGGTCGGAAAGGTGACATATCAAAGCCTTGGCGGTAGTCTTTGGGAAAATTCGAGTCCGGCTTCTTTGAGGTGAAAAATCCGATCCAATTTTTCAAGGAGAGGTCTTGAGGGCGCATGCATATTAGACGAGGTAAAATTTCTCCTGCCAAAATAATTTCATTAACCCCCAAAGAATCAATGGCATCATTGAACAAAAACATCTCATTTATGTTTCCCCCAGTACATTTCTATCCTCACCTTTCGATCATATTGAAATCACCAAGAAAAGCCGATCCACATGAGGCTGGCATTTGGATATTTTAAACCATTGAATAAGCAGAACTTTTGACGGGAGCACAAGGAGCATAAACGGTGAGAACCCATGAATGATTGTTATAGTTTTGATGTGAATTCCAAAGTGATGCTATAACAATTTGAAAAAATTTTAAGCCTTTGAAGAGGGCCCCTTTCCATGCCACGGAATTCCTCGAAAAGCACCCACGGAGGAAGGAATTGAAACAATCAAAAAAAGAAAGCGGGGGCGGATCAATTTCCAAGCGGAGGTCAAAAGCACCTCTTTTTAGTCTCTTGCAGAACAAACTATATCACATTAAAGCGATGATTTTGTTCTTGACATCAGACCACTTCCGGCTACTATTAATACCTCGACATTCCAAGTCGGTACTTTTCAACTTTAACGAGAATAAGCATTTTCACTCATTTTACAACCAGCAAAAAAAACCAAAACAACTGCGGTCGGTGATCACAAAGCAAAAAACAGAAAAGACTAGGATTCTTCTTACGCTTCATGCTCCTCTTCATTCTCGATGCCTCCTCAAGATCTTCTTGACATCAGTTTTCTTCCCCACTGCCCGCGACCTTCGACCCGGTGGTCCTCCTCCTCTTCCTTCCTGGCGATTTGCTTAAGGCTTTTTCAAACTTCTCCTCCTCCAATTGCTTTCAGCGGCAATCCCACTGAATTCGGAGACTTGATACATTTTAGCGAGAAGAAAAGGAGGGACAGATGAAGCATCTCAGTGCAGGCAGCAGAGATTTTAGAAGTCTTATTGAGGGAGATGGGACTCCTTCTTACCTCGACACACAAAGTGGGGCTCTGTTCTTGTTTAGGCTTCTTTACTATCACCCTTGATTTTTGCCCGGTGTAGCCCCTTTTATCATCCGAGAGGCCCCCTTTCTCTCACCACCCAAGCTATCATCAACTGTAGCAAGCGGCAGAGTCATCATCTATCGAGATTGAGGAGGAAGCCGGATGCATTGCTCGGGAATTTGAGGAGATGACAGGCGGGGATGTGGTGGTGTGGTGTGTGAATCAAAGCAATTAGCGACAACAATAGGAGAGGGGTGGGCTTACCATTTGGGCGAAATTTAGTCAGGGAAAAATCCACCACTCCTGTCCCATTATCCAGACACCCAGCAGTCTTTGAGAGCATGAACTCCTTGGCCCATCCAAACTTTTACGGAATCATTAACATGAATGTAAAAAAATTGGCCCAATCGCCCGAGATATACAAACACAGGGATAGTTGACCCTGGGCTAAAATGAGGAAGCCCAGGGATCCTAGTAGCTATGACATTTTGCCTCCCTTTGCCACTCCCGGAAGCGGGATGGGGCCAGCCGGGGAGGTAGAAGCACCATGCCAACATTGAGCCCCATTATTGTTGGGGGCTGGCGTGCATCATTTCCAATCCCATCCTCCCTCCCTCATCATTTTTCCAAATCGGCAAAAGAACTCATCAATGTTACGATCTAACTCCTCATTGGCAATCATGAGCTCATCGGGATCTATATCATCCACGAGAACATTTATCGGTTTGACGGGTAGATGAGGCACGCATTTCCTCATTAGCGAGATCAAAAGAACATTCTCTTGGGTAAGTACGGGCAACTCATTTGCAACCATGTCACGGACAATGTTATTTCCACATGCTTGTGAGATCATTTAACTCTAGGAAATCACCACTGAGGCTGGCATAGCCATCCCACGAGCTTGAATAGGACCTTGGGAGGGTGAGGTGGGTTTAGGATTACTTCTTGAGGATCATCTTCAAACCCATCTCACGGCACATTAAGGTCTATTTCCATCATCTGACAGTCGGGAGCTTCATTGAGGTCACAGAGCAACACCTTGTTGGGCTCGACCATGGAGCCCATCCATCATCATCGATTATCCCTCACGGGTTCTGTCCATTCCACCCCTCATTTTGCTCCTGCTCATCCCCCATGAGCATTCTCATTACGACCATCATCGACCATGATCCTCTTCATCTTCTCCACCTCCATTATCATTGGAGGCCGGCCCGGCTCGGTACGCGACCCAAAATGCAAAGGATCACCTTCTTTAATGGGGAGCTCGGGGAATGGGATCACCGTGCAGGTGGAACACCACCAAAGGAATTTGTCTTTGAAGGATTTCACATTGAAGCTGTCCAAGATTCGCGTTGAAGCCGGGCATCGAAAAAAACAATAAAATGCGGAATGGGCCAGAATATCGATCCTCTTGCTGATGATGACCTAGTTAGCGGGCGCTCTTCTTCATGCCGGTACAAGTGCTTCCCAAAGGATCAATGGCATCTGATAAAAGCCCCATTCTTCTTGGTAATTTGGAGGAAAGTTAAGCATCATGATCCGGCATTCATGATTAAATTGAACTCCTCGATTTCTACCGCGGTCATGTGCCGGACAAAAGGTAAATATGTTATGGAAGGGGATGCGGCCTTCATCAATCAAAAGCTTCTCTGTCATAAGCACGAGTAAACCTAACATATGCGACCCAATTTGCGGGTTGAATATCATCTATCATGATCCTTCTTGCCTCAAAGAAATCTCTTAAATCCCATCCACTACTCGAGGTGAAGAGGACGCATTACCGGGCAAAAAGAGTTGAAATAGGCGATGCTTGAATCATTGTTGTTGGCCAGCGCCTATAATATGCGCTTCGGTGAAGAAGCTTTTCTTGAGGCCACGCTCTCACCACATTGTTGGCGGTTGGCAACATCTTGCCAAACGAAGAAGGAAGCGAATGGCGAGGATGGAAACCTTATTTGAGCGCCATGTTACGCCCAAGGGAAACCCTTGCGTGATCTGCCCGATGCGATCCTCAACCTCGTTGAGCGATAAATGCTATGCTTGAGAGGTGGGAGGGATTTTTCTTTGGGGAAGTTCAAGGGACGCGCTGAGAGTGCGGAGGCTGAGGGTAAGCGGTGGCAAGTGACCAGCTAGATGGTTCCCATTTATATCTTGCACCAAGCCTTGCTTGATTCTTGGCGTGGCGTTGGGGGGGAGAAGTCGGCCCAAGCTTGAGACTTAAAAGAGGGTGGATCAGGGAAATATGTGGCGCATTGGGCGTTGGGCTAGAAACGAGCCCAAGGAGTCGGATCCATTTCCCCGAAATTTGAACTCAATAAAGGGACCGGTTCGAGGGAGAGGAGGGTGAACCAATTAGGAGGCGGGTTAGCGGCGTTTTACCATTAACACGGGCCCCTGCTTGAGGTCGATGTGTGTCGAGACACAGCGAGGGCTTTGCACTGATTGGCCCACTGCGGGTGTGGCTTGCGCGTGGCGGGAAAGGGGCATCGGAGTGCGGCGCCAAGCGGGCAGCCCTTTGCCGCGAGGCGGCGCCCGGCGTTGGAGCAGCTCCATTCCGCAGCGTTCGCGAGGCCTCGGCCGGCGGTGCCAAGCGCCGTCAAGCGCGGCAAACTGAGGCCGAGGGTGAAACTGGCGAGGGTGAGTGGGGACTCAATTACGGCGTGCAAAAGGCGAGCGAGTCGGCAGCGAGAGGATTTGCCCGAGCGCCAGATGAGTCAGCGCAGAGGCGGTGGCGGCCGCGCGGCGCGCGTGACATCGCATAGCGTTGCAGGATGAAACATGTAGCGCCAGCAGAGGCTCTCTTTCACTCTCTTTCGCGAGCGAGCAAGTCGAGATTTTCGAGCTAGGTCCACGGCGCAAAGATGAAAATAAACTTTAAAAAGCTCATTCTCAAAGAAAGCAGAATAGATGGCAAATCGAGTCCCAACGAGTAGAAGCAACAAAGGAATTTAAAGAAGACTGCGATCGCCATAGCGGAGGCGTGCGGACTTTGAAGGCAGGGCATTGCCCCTATCACCGCAATTGAAGCGGTGACCTGCGGAAAGCAGTGGAGAGCCCTAGATGTTTGCAGCGACCAAAAGCGCGCTTGGCATGGCGCAAAGGGAATGTCGGCAAAGAGAGGAAGAAGCGAGAACGAGGTACAGCGAAGATCCTCTTGGAATCGAAGCCCATGAGCAGCGAGAGACCCGGGAAGAGCCATGGCAGAGGGAAGGAAGGTAGATGAGATCTTACAAAGTCGGGAGAAGCGAGGGGAGGGTTGAGCCATCGAGCCGTACCCCCATCTCCCGGGTTCACTCATAGCCCGAGGATGCGGAGCCGCAGCGCTGGCGACCGCCTGCGTCCCTGTGATCCCGGCGAGAGCGGCGTGAGCCGGCGAAGAGCCGCCCGGGGCCCGGCCGGCGAGCGAGCCGCACGCGGAGGCACGAGTAAGCTCAAGAGCGAGGAGCTCCATGAAATCAGAGACCACTGTCACCGGATTATGAATTGGTAACTCCATATATGCTCTTCTTCTTTTTATCTTTATTATGTGTAAAAATTACGCAATGTTTTCGGCGTATGCTTCGAGCTAGCTAAATGGCTTAGCACTTGCGTATATGCTTAGCGCTTGTATAGCGCTAAAATAGCTTTTAGAAAGCTGCCGCTAGAAAATGGCTTACGCCGCATATTTAAAACCGAGTGCTCTTCACGTGCCCTTGTGTGAAAGAAATATGAGAGGTAACGTAGGTTGGCTGATGAAGTGGCAACGACATAAATGCACCTGAATTTGATGGTAGCGCGTAAGGTTAACTGAACTGGCAGCCATTTGGTCACATCTATGAGGTATTTGGTTTGGTGGAATCCAGCCCATTCACAGATAGTGATGTTGCATGAAGTCCATTTTTCAAATTTAGTTGAACGATCCTATTTCTCCATACTAGTACGAAACTACTAATTGTTAGCACATGTGTGAGGAGTGAAGGTGGTGATGAATCAACTCATTTTATTCCACAAACCTACCACCAAAACTGTAGAACCTGCGAGACCATGATGAACTATTTCATTCCACAAGCCAAACACCTATGTGTTTTTCCTGTTAGAATTCCTTTCCTATAGTTCTGATGAGGACCAAAATGCATATGTTATCTGCAATACTTAGCTTGCTTGGTTATAATTCGAGGGAACTGAGAAATCCTGTCTTTGCTGGGTCTTGCTTTTGGGTCTTCCCTATGGTTCTGACTGACTTGATGGGGACCAAAGTGTGACTTGAGCATTACGTGGGCGATCAAACGGCCCTCGTGCAAGTTTGTCGACCGCCTTGGGCCCGACGTCTGGCAGCCTCAAGCTCGGCACCCGTGTATTACAACAACTGAGCATGAGCAGGGGCTACACGCTCTCAGTAATCTTTTCCAGGGCCGGGCCGATGGGCGCCGATACACGACCGAAAACACGGCCGAAGCGGCCCGACACGGCGACTGCGTGCGCGTGCACGCGCGACGCGGCCCGGGTGCAGATGCACGGGCGCCAAGTTAGACCGTGGGCGGCCATGACACGGCACGGAAAATGGCTAGGCACGAGCCTGATTCCCGGCCGTTGGATCCCACCTTCATCTCCCGTCCATTTTCATCTCCCTCAGTCTCCGTCCTATATCAGCGGCGCCTCCCCTCAGCTCTCCCCAAACCCTAAATCATTTCCTCTCCCTCAGTCTCCCGGCCTCCCTCCCCGCGGCGCCGCCTCCGCTCGGCCTCCAGCCCCTCCCGCGTCTCCAGCTCCATCTCGGCCAGGTAAAAAGCGGGGACCATGCGAGGCAGAGGCCGAGGCGGCTATGCCCCGGCAGCACGGCACGTTGAGAGCCTCCATAGTCATGCGTGCATGTGCTGACATAGTTAATGCGGTGGCACGTACACGGGCCACGACGGCGTGCCATCGTGTGATCGGTCGTGCGTCTGAACAGGCACGTGCCGTGCGTGCCGCGTGCCGTGCCGTGTCGTGTGGCCCATTTGGAAAAGATTAGCTCTGAGCGTGACGCTCATATGCCAATCTGCATGTTTTCCCTATTCAGTCAGCTGTGCTTAGTTTAGTAACCGAATCAGTACTTTTAGTTTGATGTATTATGTTTATCTAGATGTCGTTTTTCTTCAAAATCTACATTATTGAAATATTCATACTATAGACTAGGAAAGAAAGAAAAAAATTCCCTTTTGGGTAAAAAAATTTGTTTTCGAGTAAAAATTGGACGAACTCTCTGTCCTCTCTTCGGCGCTGCAGCTCCCGAATAGCAGCCCCTGCTCCCAATCCCCGCGGCGGCGGCGGCTCGCCTTCCTTCCGCCTCCTCTGCCCAGCTCCACTCCCCGCCGCCTCCCCTTGCTGCCACCGCCATTTCCCGCCCCAAAGGCGCAGCCTCTCCGCCTGCGCCGCACCCGCCGGGAGGCGAAGCAAGCCGCCGGCCCCGGTCATCAGCGAGGGCAGGATGACGAGGACGCCGCCGTCGGCCGGCCCGTATGTCCCTGGATGCGGGGTCTTCATGCAGGATGAGGACCCAAACCTCCCTGGCTTCTTCAAGAACCCCTCCCGCAGCTCCGAGGACGAGACGGGAGGAGTGGAGAAGTGCTCCTGGCCGCCGACACGGATGCGTTTCTTGAAGATGAGGAGGAGGTGGAGGGGTGGCGGAGGACGCGTCGGATGCTGGTGGAGGGGCCTGGACAGCGATATGGATAAGTTCCTTGAAGAATTCGAGGAAGGGGACGAAAGAGGATGATGGCTCAGCGGTGAAAGGTGCCACTGGTATGGATGCTTTTGCCAGTGACTGAGACTCTAGTGGGAGGAGATGGGAGAAGACGAGGATGAGAAATGGAGGAAAGAACTGGACGGCTACCCCTGCCGGGTGTCGGGTACAGGAACATCACTGAGGAGATGCAGAGGCTCAAGAAAGAAGTTGTCCAAGTCGGAGAGGAAGCGCCGGGCGAGGGAGGCCGAAGGCTGAGGCCGAGGAGGACTCTGCCCTCGTCTGTAGCCGGTGCCACTCGCTGAGGAATTACGGGCTTGTGAAGAACGACAAGGCTGAGAACTTGATACCAGACTTTGATTTCGATCGCTTCATTTCGTCTCGGGTCATGAAGCGGTCGGCTGGCACCGGTCATCGTCATGGTGGTGGACTGTGCAGACTTTGATGGGTCCTTTCCGAAACGAGCTGCCAAGCCGTTGTTTGAGAGCACTGAAGGAAGGAGGAATTCAAGGCGAGCGAAACACCGAGGCTTGTTGGTAGGTGGATTTGCTTCCATGGCAACAAATGGGAGTGCGGTTGGATAGGTGGGTTCGTGGCCGTGCTAAGGCTTTGGAGCACCAAACTAGATGTTGTGTTCTTGATCAGCGTCCACAGAGATTTGGCTGTTAGGAACCTAATTTCAGTACAGCAAAGAGTCTGCAGCACCTCGTAGCAACGTTTGGGTGATTGGTGCGCAGAATGCTGGGAAATCTCACGCTGATCAATGCGTTTACAAAAGCAAGGTGTTAAGATCACAAGATTGACTGAAGCTGCTGTCAGAACAACACTAGGCATATTGAGGGGTAACAGGTGTTCTGCAAAGGCAAAGATGTATGACACTCCTGGCATCCTTACATAATGGCAATGAGATTAAACAACGAGAGCGGAAGATGGTTGAAATAAAGAAAGAATTGCGGCCACGATCCTTCAGGGTGAAAGTAAGTGGCTTTATTACTAGTTCTCTCATTTATGGACTTCATATTTACAAGGGCCCATTACTGGATGTAACTGGAAAGGACTGTTTTATGCAATCTGTTAAATGGGCATGATCATTAATTTGAAATAAGCTACATGCTCTTGTTCCTTTACTAGAGGCATATCACTGACATTATAATATAAGAGTATGTCAAAGTCCATGCTTCTATAAACTCAGGAGAGAGTCTGAAATCCAAGCACCTTAGCATTTGTGTATCAGAAACCTAGCATTTGTGTGTATTGAAATAAAACTCTGTAAGATGATAGTTTCCAGCGAGAGTTAATGGCTATAAATGATGATTGCAGGTAGTGACACTCTGTCCATGTTGGAGTGTAGCAACTGCGGCTGGATGTGCTAAAATCATCATACAGGCACAAACTATCTGAGTATAACTGTTTGAGCATCTTTCCAATGTTCTCCATCTTGGAAAGAACTCAAAATGCCGATTGAATTGCGAGAGAAAGCATTTTGGCATCAGACTTCAGGTAAATCTGTTCTGATCACAATGGTGGAAGCGCACATCGCTGTAATGACACTTAATAATTCATATCTTCAAGAAGACCACTTGCATATATTACTTACGGTAGTAAGGTTACGTTATTGGAAAACAGCAGCATGCCTTGCATTCATTGAATAAACAAACCTGCTTTTGCTTGTGCTGTGTCCAATGCAACAATAATGTAACGTGAGTTTTGCATCTCATCATAGTTCATAGAATCATGGAAAGAAAAATATTTATACTTTTGCCTTTTCTACATATCATACTGTTGATTCATATGTTGCCTCTGTTCAGCCTCCAATTGGCCCAGAGCGAGAGTCAATGAATTGGGTCACGAAAAGGCATATTGAGTGTTTCTGGGCAAGCACGAGGACTTCAACAGTATGGACATTGCTGTTTCTGGCCTTGGATGGTACTCCTTGGGTCTTAAAGGCACTGCCACTGTTTCACTTGTGGACATTTGAGGGGCATTGGTGTGACAGGAACGTGATGCAATGATTCTACACGAGCCCAGTTTCTCGAAAAGGCCTGGATTTTTGGTTACCTATCGCCATTGCTAATGCTCTAGGTGAGGAGACAAGAAGAAGAACGAGAAAGAGAAAGGCTGAGCAAAGAAAGAAGAGAGGAAGAAGAGCTCCTTTTGGAAGAAATGGTTTAGTGATGATTCTGTAGCCCACAAAGTCAGGATTCTATTTCTCAAAAAGGCCTGGATTTTTGGTTACCTATCACCATTGCTAATGCTCTAGGTGAGGAGACAAGAAAGAAGAACGAGAAGGGAAAGGCTGAGCAAAGAAGAAGATACGAAGAACAGATCCTTTTTGGCAGGATTCTGTTTCTCCTGTCGACATGGCCTTTTGTTTTGTCCCAGTTCTTGATGTCTTTTTGACATAGGCTGCATCCTGTGATTTTTCTTTTCTTTGCTCACATATATCTCAACTCAATTTTTCTGTCTGATTTGTTTTTCCATGTGTTCTTTGCAACCATTTTTGTCAAAAATGCTACTTGCATCTTACAGATCCAGTTCTTGCAACCTGAGGGAAGATTGATATCCTAGATTGCCTATTCAGTTATGTGCAAAAACGAGACTGTTTTAGACATGTAGAGCAGCCAATTTATTATGTACTATAACTGAAAAACAATATATTATGTAATAATTGTTTTTGCCTCTTATTTTTAGCTCCAAAGAAAGGTCTCCCCTTTTATATGGTTTGCAGCACATGCGCCCACATTTTAGCATCTGTTTTCAGGTTGCAATGGAGATGTTTCCAAGGAGTATTATATGAAGTGTAGACTGTTGAGATACTTATAAATTGGAACCTGACACTTGCTACTGGCTAACAATTTTGCACTGGTTGGGAGCAGATGTCTCTTTTGTGCTTCAGGTTTTTGGAAGGTTGACAATCTTACTAATTTTGCAGCCTAATCCACATATTTAGCTCCAATTATATATTCAGTTAATGCGTTGCTATAATGCTATATTTCCAGATAGCTCTTTGTAAGTAGACACCCAAACTAGACGCTGTGTTCTTGTGATCAGCGTCCAGAGATTTGGCTGCTGTTAGGAACCTACTGTCAAGCACATCCAGGAGGTTGCAGGACACTCGTAGCAACATTTGGGCGATTAGTGCGCAGAATGCGCACAGGGAAATCTACGCTGATCGTTTGTAAGTTTGCAAAAGAAACAAAGGTGTTAGGAATCACAAGATTGACTGAAGAACTGCTGTCCGGGAGGAACAACACTAGGCATATTGAGGGCAACAGGGTGGAGTACCTGCAAAGGCAGAGAGTACGACACTTCTGTTGCATCCTTACATAATGGCAATGAGAGTTAAACAATGAGGAACAGAAGATGGTTGAAATAAGAGGGAAAAGAATTGCGGCCACGATCCTTCCAGGGTGAGTCGAAGCGGCTTTTGCTACTAGTTCTGTCATTTATGGATTTCATATCTACAAGGGACCATAACTGGATGCAACGGGAAAGGACTTTTTTTTGCAATCTGGTAAATGGACATGATCATTATATTTGAAATAAGCCACATGCTCTTGATCCTCGCTATTGCTACAATCATCACTAGCTTTTATAATATGATTAGTATGTCAGAGTCCATGTTTCTATCACCAAGAGCAAGAGAAACCTGAAATCCACACCTAGCATTCGTGCCTTCGCAGCAAAACTTTGGCAAAGATGATGGTATTAATCATGTTAGTTCCCAGCAGGGATTAATGGCTGTAAACGATTGCACCTTAAGGAAATGCTGCTTACTCTACTTTGTTGATTCATGCCCATCTGACCGTTATCTTAGACAAACAAGACAAGCCCATACTCAGCGTGTTAAGATCTAGATAAAGTATGTTTCGCCCTGTGTACTGCAGTTTGCATGATCAGAAGCGTTATTATATATTGCTGTGGGAAATCTGGCATCGATATTTGCCGGAACCACCCAAACACATTGCGAAAATATATTTCATGGTACATCGAAAG
>JADLZK010003288.1:0-128743 GCA_015847255.1 Hyparrhenia diplandra
TATGTTTGTACGATTTGTCATCAGTTTCCCTTTAAGCCCCATGCAAGTACTCCTTTGTCTGTGGCGGATAAAAAGATAAAAATCCAAAAATATTGCATTCATATGTTTTTGCATCATCATTCCCTATTGCATAGAAAAAGTTCCTAAAAATATGTGGGCACATGAAGGTCCACAGCTTATACGTAAAATCCAAAAAATGACGTGAGCACATGAAGGCTCACAATATGTTCCTAGAATTTTGTTCCTTCTGTATATGCGGAATCTAATATCTACAGTGGATGAACATGTAAAGGAGAACCCGAAAGAGCGAGCAAGCTCCAAGGATGAACACAGACTACTTCAAGATCAAGCTTGGGGAGACACCCCCATTTATCACTATAAGTATCACTATCCTATGTCCTATTTATTAGCTAGTTATATTTGCTTAGAGTTAATGAGTCTTAGTTAATGAGTCTTAGCTAAAAAGTCTTAGTGTTAAAAGAGTCAAATAAATGCTTTTGGAACTTGCTAGATTACTTTTCTTTCCCTTTTTAATTATGATCTTGATGATATATGCTAAGGAGATGATGAATAGTTGCTCCTTTTAATTCCTCTTAAAAGTACTTACACTTTTGGACTTAGATTCTCCCAAAGCTTTAAATGCTTATTTTGCTCTAAACCCAAACACTGTGGGAAGCACATGCTTAATCCGAAGTCTTCGCATTAAAAAGATAAAAAGTACATGAAAAGTTGAGCTTGCTATCATATTCTTAGAGATACTTGACTCCCCGGTTTTTATCTTTAAAAATTATAAAAAATTACATGATGAGTTCCCTTAGCTATGACCCTTAAGAGTTCACATCAAGATCATCCCACTCCACTAAATACGGCTTGCCTAACTCGAAGCACGTCCCCATACTCCATCAAGCCGTTAGCCATAATTATAAAATAAAACTCTTGCAATCTTTTGGATATGTCTCTCTCAGTGTTTTTATGCCAAATAGAGGCTGGGCTACATTCGAGAGAGAAAAAGAAAGAAAAAGAAAAAAATAAATATTTTAGAGAGAAAAGTGAGACGAGAGAGGGAGAGTAACTGACAAAAAGTCATACTAGGCGCAGAAGGGCCTACCTCCCTAATAATAAAAATATATTTAGAGATGAATAATGGACACGTGTCCGAGGGTGAGTAGGGCCCACATCTCTAAGGAGAGAGAAAAATGGACACAAGTCCTGGCAAAGCCCACCTCTCCAAGAATGGACAGCCCCGTGTCCCTAGCAATTTTAGAAAGAGAGATATAGTCCAAGATGCTTGAGAAGAAAAATACTAGAAAAAGGCTAAGGCTATTTACTACCTTTCATCCTCATCCACTTCACCACTATCATCCCACTATGTATGTTCCGCCACTTGTGATAACTCCACTACCACCATCCACTTAAGAGGGTCATACATAGGATCTCCGAAGCTTTCTTTTTTGAAAAATACTACAAAACCCCGTGATGATAGCTTGATCAAAGAACTTGAGACATGGTACTTAACTTGATTGTTTTATCTTGCTTATGATTCGTGAAAAGGCTACACCCCATGGTAAAACATGTGTATGAGCAACTCGGGTTAAGAGGAGAATTTATTTCGAGTAAAAACACGCACTTTTCGAGGTATGAAAAGCTTTAGTAGCAACTCCCCGATCCTACTATAGATATAGCTTTGCTAGGGACTAGCAAAGGGTAAGCTTGGGGGAGTTTGTTGACACATGTTATACGTATACAAATTATTAAGTCAACTAAACATGGAAAAAGGACTAAGATATAATTAGATAACCTTATTAGGGGTTTATACTAATGATTTCCATGAGTTTTGGTAAAAGTTGTGATTTTGCAGTGGACTAAACGAGAAAAACAGAGTTCGAGAAATCTACGCTGAACGCAATCCAACTCCGAGAAACAGAGTCTAGAAGGCTCCTGATTACATCCCGACGTGACCAAACTTAACACCCTAAGAAAACATCATCTAGAAGACTCGTCATGCATCATTTGATGAAAGCACTCCAGTCCGGTCGCCTCCGATCGGTGGCTTGTCAACTACGGACCGTAGCTCCTCACCAAATGCCCCCTGCGTTGGGGCAACACAAAGACATGACTAGTTCGGCTCAAGGACCACACCCTCTCGAGAGCAGGAAAGGGGCCGAGATGGAGCACCAACCTAGACTTTCCTTGGGCTTGCCTTGCCCCAACATCTAAATAAAGGGTGGGGCCGAAAAGGAAGCGTGGACGCCTTTTTTGAAAGCTTAGCTTGGTAGGCGCCGCTTACTCACCCTACTCCCTTAGACAATGCAATGCTCGAACACGAAAGTTTGCGAGTTCAGCCCTCTTCTCCCATGCAGTCGCGGGCGGTGCCTCGGATAAAAGCACGGGACGAGCCACATGCGAGGAAACTTGCACGCGTGTGGTTACGGCCGGGGACCCCGGTATCTTGTACTAATATGTGTAGGTCCCCTCGTAATTCGAGTGAGATTGTCATGGCGCAAAAGCAGATATGGTCCAGTATTCCCTTGTTCCCCGTATTGGTTATATTCCTTATTCCTCGTCTAGCGTAAACTAATCGAGCTCCGTCGATCTCCTAGAAGCGGAAGCTGAATTAGTTGCGAGGCTATAATGTAGAATATGCGCGGGATGCGATCCTTAATAGTTCACTTTGTTGGCGGAAGCCAATGTCTCGGGACTCATTCTAACTTAAACAAGGGGTGGGTCTTTACCAACTTCCAAATCCAAGATTTAGGGAAAAAAAGGGGGGGGGCACTCTTCATTCTTCATTCGAAACTCATGAAGAGGTTTTTGCCTTTTTATCAAAAGGGGAGTTGGGTAAAGCAAACTCCCTCCTTGGACGAGCACGGGGCTTAGTCAAGTAGAACCGGGTTGCGCCGCTTGATGCTCCGTCGAAAACAAATCGGTGGGGCCATGCGGTCGACGGAATATGCATTAGAAAGGTCAATCCCTCCCCCCTTTCTTTTTTTTTTAATGAAAACCGGGCCGAACTTATAAAAAGCAGCCCACCCGCTTCCATAGAACAATATCGCGGCAACGTAGACCTAAGTGGATTTATTGGATCCCGGGGAACCATCACAAGTACGGCCGGCCTATAGAACGAGAATGCCGTGGTCGTCCGGCGGAGCTTAGAAGAAGGTGACTCGGAGCCTAAGGAAGGTGACTCGCGCAGACGGTGACTCCTTTTCAATAGAAAGGAATAGCCAAACCTACCCACCGGGCCGGTCAATCTCGATGATCTTATCGGCCGGCAAAGCGGAGACGGACGACCACGGTCCCGACCTTACCAAAGACCGTAGGTTTACTAATCAATGAAGCCCCTCAACCTACTATCTTTTCTTACAAACTCAACCAAGCCTAACCAAACCCCATGCTCACGACATGTTCTTGATATTGATTGAGTTGGAGGGAGTCGAGACTACCACGGAATCCTTCCATAGTCACCCGGTGACCTTCGTCACCAAAAGCGTCATGACAGTTTCAAAGACCCCTCATATAATCTCCGATTGGGGATCGGTCTGAGCACGTAGGAATGCCGACCACTACATAAGCCACGCCCGGGTCGAGGCGCGGCAGCAAGCGGGGAGAGTCTTTTTAAGTACAAGAACGTTGGGGTGGGACGCTAGTACTTAAACTAGGGTTGCTTCTTAGCGCTAATCTTGCGTTTTCAGCAAAGTTAGTTGTAGCGCGCCTTCCCTCCTTCTCTCATTTCGGAAAGATTTGGCAAGTATTTTCTTATGATGACCGGTCGAGAGAGTACGAAACATCGGTGTAAAAGATTGAGTGGGATGGTTATAGTAAGGGGCGAACCAAGTGCTTGCGCCGAAGAAGCGAATCAATCAGAATGGAGACAAGGAAAGGAGGAGAGGCGGAACTCAACTAAAATGGAAAAGGGAACTCGACCGATGTCATGAGCGAAGTGAGGGAATTCCTTCGATTGCATCCCTTAGAAAGGAGATAATGCAAGCAAGGAAATGCAATTCCAAACACCATTTCGTATTGGGAACAGAGTAGTGGAACCGTTATACTCAACATGTCTATACCTACCCGTATTGCCTTCTAAGCGCTCCACCTTAAAAAAAACTTTATTGACTATACTCAATGCCGGGTCATGTTTCCCTTAGGGAGCTAAACTAGATAAGTCTTAAGCAAAGAGATTGCCTAGGGCGAAAGCAAATAATCAAGAGAAGAATCAAATAAGTGTTGAAAGCCTAAGCAAAAGATAGAATTCAGTATTGCCCTATGTACTAAAGCGAACTAGCGAAGAAAGGCGAAGAATGGCTTTGTTCAACAAATTGATCGGCTGGAACCAATTTCCTCTAGAAAAAGGAACCTCAGGCGAATCCCTCTCCATCCGCTAGGCAAGGAAAGCCTTTTCTATCTAATCTTGAGAGGCTCTTTTCACGGCACCACTATGGAGCCCTGGTTTGCTGCTTCTAGTCTATGTTTCGACATCGGAATTGATTGCCAAAAGCTAGGCGTAAGAATTGAATGGATTATATCCTGTCCGAATTGTTTGCGAGAGTGAGCTCGCCCTTAATGGGTATCACGAAGGGAGAATAGAGGGTTCGAGAAAATGCAATGATAACTGCAAAGATAGGTTTTTTTTTGCTATTGGTGTATTTCGGAGTAACCAACAAGAAGATAAAAGGATGAAGCGAATGATATCCCTTTGAGAGGAATGCTTGCCTAGTCTGGTTGAATACTGATAGAAGCGATAATACACGAAGAACAGTGTTTTTGATAGAATAAGAAAGAGAAGCTTGTCTTGACCCCTACTCCTAAGCCCTAACTCAACAACGAACAGCAGAGTAAGCTCTCGTATTTGCTTTTCCTTTCCTTAGGGTTTGGTACACACTTTCCTTTGCTTCGGGTTCGGTACATAGTAGAAGCAAGGTAGGTAAAAGAAAGGAGCCAATAAGCCAGCGAATAAAGACGAAGGACATACTTCAAGCACAGGTTTCCTGTAGAAGTATTGAGCGAAGGTGTAGTCCGTAAGGAGGAAGTTTCTAATGGGCTCCATCTAAAGGGGAGTGTTCAATTCGAACACAAACTGTCAAACAGTGAAGTTTCTCGAATGGATCTTATTCCGGTAGTAGGGGCTTTCCGAAGAGTGAACTCGTTGCGGTCGTGTGTCGTGGGAGATGTTGTTTCCGAGGTTGGGGTAGCGGAACATCCATCAAAATCAGTACCAAAATAAGAATCTTAGAACAGATCTTCTCCATCATCATAGAAATTGTCTTCTCCATCATCATAGAAATTGATCGAATAAATATACCTAGCTTTCCATTACACTAAGTAGGCTTTCACCTTCTCCCACCAATCTCTATCTTTCACAGCTTTAACCTTCTATCTCTGTACTTGGTTTAGTCGTTCATTTCCTATTCATAGATTATCGAGCGATACATATGAAGAACACCTCCTTTTGGGAGCTACGGGTCTCATATCAGTATCGAGTGTCCTTAGCCTTAATCGGTAGGGACACAAGCAGTACTTTAAATCTATCTCTTCTTTATTTAGAGCACAATCCAGGAACAGGGATTTGAGTTCCACAATGATAGTAAGTAAGAATTGGAGACCTAGCACAAAGAACCCATTTTTCTCTTCTGTTTCATATGAGAATGTTGCTAAACAAGAGAGTCAAAACTGCCTTCTTACTTGCTTTCGACCTCAAAGCAAAGAAGCCGCCTTTGAATGGTTGCTTTCATTGCCTACGATATTCTTCCCTCCCCGAAGGGTGAGCTCGGGAAAGCTAGTCAATGAAAACTACGGAACCAGATTCTATCATCTTGGCTTGGCTTGTCTTTCCTTCAAGATGTGCACCCTAGATGGGACACCTTTCCTTGAGACGGATATGATATAATAAGATAAGGCAAGCTTTCCTTTATTCCGATATTCTTCCCTCCCCGAAGGGCGCAGCTCGGATCCGAGAGATAGAAGCGGTTATGAAATGAAAACAAGGACATTCGAGACAAGAAAAAGAATAAGATAGGCTCAATCGGGTTAGAAACCAGGTTAGGAAGATAACTCGTTGGAGGAAGAGAAGGAGCTGTACCTTAGGAAGTTGGCTATTTGCCGTAAACAGATTGCATTAATCCTATTTCCCTTAGGAAGCGAGTAGGATAGTAATACCTAATCCAATAAGCAAGCACACGTACCTAATCCAATAAGCAAGCACCGGTCAAGTAGAAAGCTAGTAAGCAAGTAAGGTAGTAGGTGAACCCGTTTCGCTATCCTAGTTTCTCTTTGCATTCTTTCTCATCGTAGAAACGAGAATGTGATACTGATTAGCTTCCAAAGGAATATGGCGAGGACACCCGAGACCTATGGGATGAGATGATAAGGAGGAAGGAGAAGGCAAGAGGGATAGAGAAGGATTCTCTTCGGTCAGGGCTTATCTCTTCGGTCAGGGCTTATATAGTATAGGCTCCTCAAGACGAATGGTATCGATGCACTGCTCTCAGGCGAGATTGAATATAGGGAGGAATGAATCATGGATAAAGTCAACTATGGCATCAAGGAAAGTAACACTAGAAGATGGAAGGGAGGATGGAGAAAATAAGCCAGCTGGAAGCACTCATTGGGACAGGTGCCGTGTGTTCGGACAAGAGCGAAGGTCCGCCTTACCAACAAGTCATCCGATCTAACCTTAGGAAGGCGGTTGTGTTATCCGGTTGAGGAAAGGTTGAAACCATTGTTTCACTCGATATGGAATAGACTTTGATCCTTTGCTTGAAAGGCGAAGCCCGACTCTTGTTGCCGAAGCGTAGGGTTGGTACCGCTGCCTACTTTTATTCCTTTTCCGGGGAGTTGCTTAAAGGCGGAGAGGTTGGTTTAGTATTCGACCTAGGAATTCTCAAGTCAACTTTCTCAACAACGGGACTGGCTTGCTATCTTGAGTCAGTAGTTTAACCGGATCTTTACTAAGTAACCACACCGGTAAGAGAGCAAATTGCTTAGACGAGGAGCGGTTAGCCGGTTGAATTCAATAGTGACTTTTCTTCCTTAAGGTACTTGGCTTGCTTAGACGAGGAGCTAGAAGGCAAGGCAGTTTACTTACCAACTTTTAAGCCACTCTACTTCCTACCAAGCAGGAGCAATCCGGATAGAAGTGTACCGGGCCTAGGACTGAAATAGGAGGTATATTGTTAAGGGATGGGGCTCGATGAACATGTGGCGGCAGATCTTATCAGGCGAAGAAATGCAATTATTTCTCCGGCCGGAGTAAATAGATCTGGTTTCAAGTAAAGCTGTAGGTAGATAGAGTTCAAGAACTTCCAAATAAAAGTTATGTATTATTCAGCAAATCATAATTACAATGTTATCCCGAGAGTGCTTGATATAAATACTAGATAAATTTACTTTTTCAATCACTAACTCAATGAATTGTATCTCAAAAGGCAAACTTAGAACAACGACATTCAGTTCATAAGTTCAGTTTTTCTTTTTCCTCTCCATTACTGTCTCCAGGACGCATAGCTTTATTTACTCTCCGGCCTTCTTGCTATAGAGCGTAAAACCTGTCCTCATCTGCGTATCACATCCGCCTTTTTGTCCTATTTGATTCTCATAGGGCTAGCCAATGAATGGTCCAAGAAAAGAAAGAAGGAAACTTCTTATATAGAGAGAACGGGTCAATAAATAGGTGCATGGCCCGCCCATCAAGAAGAACTTCCTCAACATTCTCTTTGTCTCGATAGCGGCGGCAAGAATTTACATAGAAAAAGCCAGCCGAGGACGGCGAGTTCATTTTTCTATTATAGCTCTTTCTCACCTCTCTGGAATGCGATGCACTTTTTCCAACATATTCCCGATTCGCTTTTAACACGGCTTAGTTAATTCTTGACTTTAGATTTGCTAAACCATATTCTATAGGCCTCACTCGCTTTCTGTATAGATTAAGTGCAATTCAATTCGTTAATGACCTCGCTTTGCTTTTCTGTCTATCTACTCCGCCCTACCTAGTCCGTTTCCTATGACCCCGGTGCTACATCCTAAAATGCAAACAAGCAACGACGCATACTAATTATGGCCTCTCGCTTTTTGGGCTCGCTTTTGAAAGTGAACTTACATTCAGAACATTGGCGATTGTTCTACTTGAGCTCAAGTTCAACGCCGCTAGCTTAACGTATTGACTTTGTTCTTGCGCACGCACCCTTCGGCTTCATAGGTGAACCTCTCCTTAACACTAAACGTTGCCTTGGAAGGCTTTGCCCTTTATCTTGCCTCGCAGAAAGGGACTCCAACGGTTGAAAGGGAAAACATGGGTACGTGCGAAGAAGACTGCATTCGCAACAAGAGCTCCCATCCCAATCCATTTGAGAGAAGCAATCCTAGTCTACCTACTCCACTACTACACTCGACTAAGACATCGGTAGCAAAATAGCTATCGTAATATGATTTCTCTTTTTAAAAGAATAAAAAATACCCTACTTTATGAAGTGGCTCATCTATCTCATCTTTTGCTTGGGGAAAGCACCGGACACTTAGAAGCACTTGTGTTACCATTCTCCTTAACTAACATTCTCATTCTCCTTCGAAAGTCAAATGAGCAGACTAGACCAGTAACCATATCTTATAGGTCATCCTATTGTTGATGAATCAAAGCGAGATCAGATTGCTCTTGATGACGGGGGCGATGTTGAAGAGGCTTTCTATTGATCCACCTACTTTCAACTGAAGAGTAGTTAGTTAAGGGGTGCCGGGTTTGCTTGATAAGGGATTCTTGTTCTAGTGCACCATCGATCTACGGATCCGGCTCGCCTCCACTATCATTCCGGGTTGATGAAAGCTAGAACCTACTTCCTACAATGCTGGCTTTCCCTTCTAGGCATTTGTCCAACCCTCCGGTCAATATATCGATCTTAGGCAATCCTGTAATGAAATCCATTGTAACAGTTTTCCAATGCACAATTAGTAATTGGTAAACGCTCTAATAACACAGAATCTTTCTATCCATTGTTCGACTTCCAAGCGAAAGAACTACTCGATTTGATCAATTGCTATAGCTATTGCGCACACAACCTTTCCTTGCTCTAGCTCTTCGCCCACCGCCACTATAAGGAAGTTTTCAGTTGGTTCATACTTTTATTCTTTAGCCGTAGCTAGTCCGACTGGTTTCAATTTGCTAGAAGAGGGATGAACGAATTCTCGAGGTCAGTTCATTGAGGTCAGCATCACATGAAACCTTTAGCACTTCCGTTCATGGGCCTTTGGATGGAGTATGGCTGGAAGGTCAGCCTAGCTAGCTTTGTCAATCGGCCCCGACTTGTCTTCTCCTTGGTACCTAGCGCTATTGAACTTCGGTTTTGTTATTCTGAAACAAGATAGACCTTCATGAAGACCATATATTTATTTTAATAAGATCGGACATTTCCACATTGGGGTTCAATTACATATGACTAAAATAATCCCGACTATGAAAGCAGCCCTTGTGTGGTAGAACCCGGTCTTCCACCGGGCGGTCGCCCAAATCTGGAAGCCCCTATCTTGATATAGAATAGAAGTGAGTTCACACTAGCCAATAGAAGAAGCCCTATGATGAGCCTAGCCCCTGCTATCAATCACTTCGGTAAAGGGATCGAAAGATTATGGTCCGAAATAGATATTTGAGGGTCCTTCGTGTGAGTACGTCTTTGAAGAGCAAGGACTGAAAGTGCGTTCATTTTTCTTTCTACTAGTAGTTTCCTCGCTAATAGTGATTAGTGAGTGCCCCATACATAGCCAATGCCCGCCCATGTTCACGGTTGCAATCGAAGTTTGATCGCATAACTCCGTGCTATACAACAGAGTATAACTAAACAACTAGTTTAGTTTGGATTTGTGCGTTTTGATTCATAAATATCAAGGCATTCCACTAAATGGGCATTCATCTCCCCCTAATGCCGAGATATTTAATAGCATACTAAAATCCCCAATCACCAACTTCAAGTGGTGTATGTATGCTTTAGTGGTGATTTATTTGGGAAATATTACATACGGGGGTATATTACTATTTTTATATGCAAAGTGAGCTTGGACTTTATTAATGCGGATTTGCATGAATACTGCATTGCATGTAATTCCTTCTACAGGAGGAGTATATAGGCCATAACTTCTGTTCAAGTATAAACTATTGCTCTGCAAGTTCTTGGTTTCAACAAAAAACATATGTAGTCATCCAGACTTAACACCTTTAGTTACCGACGTAACCCATAACTTAGACAAAACAATCCATCGGGGTCAAATGCTCATCAATGCCTATATTTATTTGCAAATAACGACTAATGTCGTGGCAATGGATGACCTCAATGAATGTTGTCATCGGGGAGTATTTACATGATATTGATCGTAACTCATGAGACTTTGAAGATCTCAAATAATATACCTTGGTGGTGTTATTCTAAATGGGTGAGTTTGAAAGCTCTATTAAATTGAAGCCTCTATCATGATGCCATTTAAGTATGAGTTTATTTATGTATAATTTTATCTCATGGGTTCGAAGTAACGTGATGTTAAGGTTATATGAAACGATCGACTATGCATGCAATATACTTGCTAAGTTTCTCAACACGTTAGGATGAACCTCATCATGAGGTAACTCACCAATGAGGGTGATTTCTCTACAGGAGTATGAGAGGAGTTTTATCACATACAATGTGAGCTTGCTATAATCTTTGGGAATACGGAACAACAATGGATCTATCATTTTTGGGAAATAATGAAGATCATTATTAAGATGTTCAAAGTCAGAGATTATGTGTCGACACTAGTTTACCTCTATAATTGCTAAATGAGTCTCTTTATGAGAATCCGGATCCGAACAAAGTCCATGGCAAGAGTGCTTGAAGCTCTCATATCGGGTCAAATGAAATGTGCAATTGAGATTGAACCAAAAATCGCTAAGTGGATATCTTGAACCCGATGTTCGATAATTATGGGTCATTATTGAAATAATATGTCTTTGAAAAGCGATGGTTCAAAGGGTCATAATAGACCAACTCGACTTAAGTTCTATAAAATATGTTCCACTATATAATGAATCGGCTAATGGCATGAATCAAATATGTAGTAACGGGTTCGAAAATCCATGAAAAGCAACATTAAAATCTCGCACCAATATTGTTCTTTATGTGAAGTAATCTCTCCATAAAGACAACAGCTCCATGAAGGATTTTTCCTTGAAGGAATATGGTTATAAGTCCAAATGCACCAAAATATGTGAATTCCTTGAAAGGGATAAAGACCCATATATGACCCAAGTGAGATAATAAAAGGAGGAATCAAAAGCAACATAAAGTATACCATATAAGCACATGTGCATTCCATGAGCTTTTGCTATGCATGTATATGCTTGATAGATAGCATTATCCACTGAAGATTTGGAATTGAAATATCCTCTCGAAAAGTTATATGATATATTTGGTGCTACTAGCAATACACCCCATTCGCTAGTTTGTGGACAAGTGATGTCTTATTATGTATTAAAGATTCTTGAAGAATTGTGAGCCAATCCCTGAAGGAGTCACGACTATTATGAGAATAGAGAAAATTGTCATATCGGGAATAATGATTATTAATCACATCTCGAAGGTGTGTGTCTTTGCAACTTTGCGTTGCACAAATATGCACTCTAATATATGCATGACAATGCTCTTAGCATTATTCTTTATTCTTATTGTTCTTGAAGAGCAAAGTTGAAACATATGTCATGAAGACTAACTATTGTGAAATCACATGTTGTAATCTCCCTTGGACTATTCATGCCTATGTTTATTTGTAAATAACAACTAATGTCGTGGCAATGGATGACCTCAATGAATGTTGTCATCGTGGGGAGTATTTACATGATATTGATCGTGTAACTCATGAGACTTTGAAGATCTCAAATAATATACCTTGGTGGTGTTATTCTAAAGAGCGAGTTTGAAAGCTCTATTAAATTGAAGCCTCTATCATGACGCCATTTAAGTATGGGTTTATTTATGTATAATTTTATCTCATGGGTTCCGTAAGTAACGTGATGTTAAGGTTATATGAAACGATCGACTATGCATGCAATATACTTGCTAAGTTTCTATATGCATATGCTTCCTGTAGAAGAAGACATTTTTTTGACATAGCAGGTAGTTTTGCAAGGTTCGGGGAGAACTCCTCTAGAGTATTAACTCTTGATCGAGATTCTAGAGAATTCAAAATGATATGATCCAAAAGGTCACAATTTGTCGAGAAGACATCATTTGTACTCTTTTTCCCATAAATGAGTTTTCCCTGAAGTTTCTCATAATGGTTTTTAATGAGGCAACAATGTGCAAATGCATTTAACGACAATAATGCACTCTTTCTCCATTTTTTCCCATTGGGTTTTTGGAGTTCTAACGAGGCATATATTTGTCATGGTATTCCGTCCAAGGGGAGTGTTAAGAATTCCTTTTAATTGAAGATTGTAAAATGTCCGAAGAAGAAATTATTTGTACTCTTTTTTCCCATAAATGAGTTTTCTAGAAGTTTCTCATAATGGTTTTTAATGAGGCAACAAGTGCAACACATCTAGCGGCACTATGTACTCTTTCTCCATATTTTTCCCATTGGGTTTTAGGAGTTTTAATGAGGCATGAGTTGATCGCGGTATTAAGCAAAGGGAGTGTTGGGAAACAAAACCTAACTAACACGGACTCTTTCCTAGAAGGAAAGGAGAAGGATGAATCTAATCCTAGTCCGTTTGTATGTGGGCTCTTACCAAAACCCTCCGGCCTTGGCTGGAATATAGAAAAAGAAGGAGAAGGAGGAATCCTAATCCTAGTCCATTTATTGTGTGGGCGATTTCCATACTCTAGTACTTATTAGGACTATATATCGTGGGAGATCCTCCATTGTAAAGTACCAATATTCAGATGAATAAAGAATAGTCTCCCTACACCTTGTGTCTATGTGTTCTACTTTTCATCCTACTATGTGATCGTGAGAGACGGAGAGGGGAAGGTCCTAACTGGCCGATGACAAGTTTCTCAACACGTTATCCGCATAACTCCGTGCTATACAAATGCAGTAGTATAACTAGTCAATGCCTAGCTAGGACCTTCCCTCTCCGTCTCTCATGATCACGTAGTAGATGAAAGAATTAGAACAAGTAGACACAAGATAGGGAGACTATTCTTTATTCATCTGAAATATCCATTAATTACAATGGAGGATCTCCCACGTATATATAGTCCTAATAAGTCCTAGAGTATGGAAATCGCCCACACAATAAATGGACTAGGATTAGGATTCCTCCTTCTCCTCTTTCTATATTCCAGCCAAGGCGGATAGTTTTGGTAAGAGCCCACATACAAACGGACTAGGATTAGGATTCATCCTTCTCCTTTCCTTCTAGGAAAGAGTCCCGTGAGTTAGGGTTTTGTTTCCCAACACTCCCCTTGGCGATTACCACGATATGCATATGCCTCGTCAAAACTCCATCCGAAAAACCCAAAGTGGGAAAACGGTTCTTGGAGAAAAGAGTACATGACATTCGTTAATTGCATTGCACATGTTGTCTCATTAAAAACCTTGTGTGAGAAACCTTCTAGTAAAAACTCACATAGGGAAAAAGAGTACAACATTTAACCTTCTTGGTCATATATTCTTCGGGATACTCTATTCTTCGTGAATAGAAATTGATCTTCATAATCTATGCATAAACTTTTAATGTTTTTTAGCAAATATGATCTTTATAATTCTAATGGTTTCAATTACCTTCAAGGTAAATTCAGTAAAATTGCTCCTCCTCACAAAGCCATCATTTGAATTTGACTCAAAAGTATGGCTTATAATTCTTCCATGAATTATATGGGTATAACAAAGAGCAATATGCTTCATGCAAAAAGAACCACTTGTTGTGCAAAACAAATAAATTTTATCCTTCAAGATAATAAATCCTTTCGAGAGGATTACGGGGAAAAATAAGTTCATATTCAACATCTTCTAGATCTTTGTATCAAACTTATACAAGCTTGAATACTTTATAGTTCTTCCTTAGTGGATTTTGAAATGGAGTGCATTATTGTCGTTAAATGCATTTGCACATTGTTGTCTCATTAAAAACCTTACATGAGAAACTTGGGGAAAACTCATTAAGGAAAAAAAAGTGTACAAATGTGATGTCTTGAGGACAAATTATGACCTTACGGATCATATCATTTTGAATTCTCTATAATCTCGATCAAGGGTTAATACTCTAGGTGAGTTCTCCCCACGAACCTTGCGAGAACTACCCCGCTATGTCAAAAATGCCTTCTACAGGAAGCATATGCACATAGAAACATAGCAAGTATATTGCATGCATAGTCGGGGATCGTTTCATATAACCTTAACATCACGTTATTTCTGGAACCCATGATCTTTTGCTATGCATAGCATTATCCACTGAAGTTTTGGAATTGAAATATTCTCTAAAAAGTTATATGATATATTTGGTGCTACTAGCAATATGCCCCATTCGCTAGTTTATGGACAGCGATGTCTTATTATGTATTAAAGATTCTTGAAGAATCGTAGCCAATCCCCGAAGGAGTCACGACTATTATGAATAGAGAAAATTATCATATAAGGAATAATGATTATTAATCACATCTCGAAGGTGTGTCTTTGCAACTTTACGTTGCACAAATATGCACTCTAATATATGCATGACAATGCTCTTAGCATTATTCTTTATTCTTATGTTGCTTTCCATGGATTTTCATAATCCCATTCTTGCGTATTTAATTCATGCCATTAGCCGATTCATTATATAGCGGAACATATTTTCTGAGAACTTATGTCGAGTTGGTCTATTATGACCCTTTTTGAACCATCTTTTCACGACATATTATTTCAATAAGGACCCATAATTATCCGAACATCAGGTTCAAGATATCCACTTAGCGATTTTTGGTTCAACCTCAATTGCACAATTCATTTGACCCGATATGAGAGCTTCAAGCACTCTTGCCATGGACTTTGTTCGGATCCGGATTCTCATAAAGAGACTCATTTAGCAATTATAGAGGTAAACTAGTGTCGACACATAATCTCGACTTTAAACATCTTAATAATGATCTTCATTATTTCCCAAAAATGATAGATCCATTGTTGTTCGTATTCCCAAAGATTATAGTATGCGCGCATTGCTAGGATTTTCATCTCCAGGATGAACCTCATCATGAGGTAACTCACCAACAGGGTGATTTCTCTACAGGAGTATGAGAGGAGTTTTATCACATACAATGTGAGCTTGCTTCACGAGCATATGCTTGTGACATAGGCCACCGGATCATATTTGCAGGCGCCCCCGCATAATTTGATCAAAATGCCAATGTCAAGTGGACATGAAATTAATCCCGGGTATATCCACATCTACTTCGGGTAGAAGCATTTATTTATTTTTAACCAATTTGGTTGCTCCTCGTCACTAGAGTTATCTGGCATAACTCTGTGCTATACAACAGAGGAGTATAACTAAACAACTAGTTTAGTTTAGATTTGTCGCGTTTTAATTCATATAAATATCAAGGCATTCCACAAAATGGGCATTCATCTCCCCTAATGCCGAGATATTTAATAGCATACTAAAATCCCCAATCACCAACTTCAAGTGGTGTATGCATGTATGCTTTAGTGGTGATTTATCCGGGAAATATTACATACGCGGGGGTATATTACTATTTTTATATGCAAAGTGAGCTTGGACTTTATTAATGCGATTTGCATGAATACTGCGTTGCATGTAATTCCTTCTCAGGGAGGAGTATATATTCTCAACTTCTTGTTGAGGCCATATCTTCTAGTGAGGTAAAAATATTGCTCCGCACGTTTTTGCTTTCAACAAAAACATATGTAGTCATCTAGACTTGGCTCCTTTAGTTCTTGACGTAACACATAACTTAGACAAAACAATCCTTTGGTCTAATGCTCACCAATTGTTATATTGACCTTCTAGGTCATATGCATGAGAAAAAGACAAACTAATGGTGGCATTGCGCTTTCAGGTAGCGTTAGCTTGTAGCCATGGTTGCAGAGCAAAAAGCTTCCAGATGCATTGTTATTTCATAGTCCAGCTCCTTTTTATTGCCAAAAAAAAAAAAACGACCCAATTACTCGTACCATAGAGTAAAATTGAGTCATTATATTTATTGCAACATTTTTGTATTCTATATAAAGCATGGCTTGGATCAATTCATTTTTCAAAGATGAAGAGAGAAGCTTTTAATAGAATGAGAAGACCAAGAATTTTTTTATTTATCTAGGGAAATGTTATTTTGGTTGCTTGGCAAGAGCAACAAAGATCAATGTCATTCGGGATAGACTCTCAATTGATAGCAAAAATTTCATATGGTAAAAGATACATCAAGGAAACATATGTAGTTGTCAAATTCCATATGGCACTTCAGAGCCTAGGATAACTACTATGAAGCTTTATTGTGATGTGGGATTCTTACTTGTTGCCTGCTTTCCATCTTCTGGTAGTCGACAGGTCGATATTAATACATTTGTTTAGGTGTGGCATATACATGGCTACTAGCCGCATATTGCCGCATAGAGTAGTCACTCCACCATATCATTTGGCATACTTTACTTGTAATCAATGATTTCCCTCGATACCCGTTGTAACGCCCCGACCCAAAGACACGGCTTGGACCCACTCTACCGAGGAGCGGACCGATATTGTCCTTTATGTGAAATAACCTCTCCATAAAGACAACTCCCTGGAGGATTTTTCCCTGAAGGAATATGGTTATAAGTCAAAATGCACCAAAATATGTGAATTCCTTGAAAGGGATAAAGACCCATATATGACCCAAGTGAGATAATAAAAGGAGGAATCAAAAGCAACATAAAGTATACCATATAAGCACATGTGCATTCCATGAGCTTTTGCTATGCATGTATATGCTTGATAGATAGCATTATCCACCAAGATTTGGAATTGAAATATCCTCTCAAAAAGTTATATGATATATTTGGTGCTACTAGCAATACACCCCATTTCGCTAGTTTGTGGACAGTGATGTCTTATTATGTATTAAAGATTCTTGAAGAATCAGAGCCAATCCCCCTGAAGGAGTCACGACTATTATGAGAATAGAGAAAATTGTCATATCGGGAATAATGATTATTAATCACATCTCGAAGTGAAACAAATGTCATGAAGACTAACTATTGTGAAATCACATCTTGTAATCTCCTTGGACTATTCATGCCTATGTTTATTTGTAAATAATGACTAATGTCGTGGCAATGGATGACCTCAATGAATGTTGTCATCGGGGAGTATTTACATGATATTGACCGTAACTCATGAGACTTTAAAGATTTCAAATAATACCCGTAAGGTGTTATCCTACGAAAGTGAGTTTGAAAGCTCTATTGAATTGAAGCCTCTATCGTGACACCATTTAATATTCTTGCTAAGTCTCTATGTGAATACGCTTCATGTCGAAGGCGTTTTTAGCATAGCGAGATATTTCTGCAAGGTTCAGGGGGAGAATTCACCTAGAGTATTAACCCTTGATCGAGATTATAGAGAATTCAAAATGATATGATTCAGAAGGTCACAATTTGTCCTGAAGACATCTGTTGTACTCTTTTTCCCTTAATGAGTTTTCCCGAAGTTTATCATGTAAGGTTTTTAATGAGACAACAATGTGCAAATGCATTTAACGACAATAATGCACTCTTTCTCCATTTTTTCCCATTAGGTTTTTGGAGTTTTAACGAGGCATATATTTGTTTTTTGGTATTCGCCCAAGGGGGAGTGTTGGGAAACAAAACCCTAACTCACACGGACTCTTTCCTAGAAGGAAAGGAGAAGGATGAATCCTAATCCTAGTCCGTTTGTATGTGGGCTCTTACCAAAACTCTCCGGCCTTGGCTGGAATATAGAAAGAGGAGAAGGAGGAATCCTAATCCTAGTCCGTTTATTGTGTGGGCGATTTCCATACTCTAGGACTTATTCAGACTATATATACATGGGAGATCCTCTATTGTAATCAACGAAGATTCAGATGAATAAAGAATAGTCTCCCTATCTTGTGTCTACTTGAGTTTTGGTAAGAGCCCACATACAAACGGACTAGGATTCATCCTTCTCCTTTCCTTCTAGGAAAGAGTCCGTGTGAATTAGGGTTTTGTTTCCCAACACTCCCCCTTGGGCGAATACCGCGATCAACTCATGCCTCATTAAAACTCCTAAAAACCCAATGGGAAAAATATGGAGAAAGAGTACATAGTGCCGCTAGATGTGTTGCACTTGTTGCCTCATTATGAAATGATCCTGACTATGCATGCAATATACTTGCTAAGTTTCTATGTGATATGCTTCCTGTAGAAGACTTTTTTTGACATAGCAGGGTAGTTTTGCAATGTTCAGGGGGAGAACTCCTCTAGAGTATTAACCCTTGATCAAGATTCTAGAGAATTCAAAATGATATGATCCAGAAGGTCACAATTTGTCCTGAAGACATCTGTTGTACTCTTTTTTCCTTGATGAATTTTCTGAAGTTTCTCATGTAAGGTTTTTAATGAGGCAACAATGTGCAAATGCATTTAGCGGCACTATGTACTCTTTCTCCATATTTTTCCCATTGGGTTTTTAGGAGTTTTAATGAGGCATGAGTTGATCGCGGTATTCGCCCAAGGGGGAGTGTTGGGAAACAAAACCCTAACTAACATGGACTCTTTCCTAGAAGGAAAGGAGAAGGATGAATCCTAATCCTAGTCCGTTTGTATGTGGGCTCTTACCAAAACTCTCCGGCCTTGGCTGGAATATAGAAAGAGGAGAAGGTCAATATATTGTCTAGTATGCTAGCAATAAAATAATCTATTGATTGCACAAGCTAGCAGAAAGAATTACTAGAACCAATCTACTAGACTAATCTGCAGGATTATACCAAGTAGATTTAAATTGTAATCGTGAAGACATACCGGGTGCCGTGTGATGCTGATGAGAACGAAGGTTGTTGCTGAATCTCAGTGCAGCAAACATGGACGTGGCCTCTCTTGAGGACGAAGCGATGCAGCCAGACGACCAGGATGGCTGCGATTGTGGCATGCATGCTAACATGCATATTGCATCCATACACGCAGGTGCGTGAGCTGATTAATCAAACAGGAGTTTGATCTTTGTCGAATGTAGAGGTTGTGGCTCATAGTGCTGCCACGCGCTGCCAAGTGCGTTGTTGTCTTGTTCTTGCATGCGAACATGCACAAGATGCAAATCGCATCCATGTAGGCTTGCCATGACGTTGTTGAGAACTCCAGGTCTCCAGAAACGGCGGACATGCAGAGCACGCACGTGATCCAACTGGTATGCATGCATACCTGATCCAAGCACAGTTCAAGTTGCCTGAATCCTGCGCACAGCCGCACAGGTTGCTAGCGGCCACGTCCGCGGTTGATCCCAGGTGTCGCGACGCTGGCTAATCTTGCGCCGTCATGCACGCGTCGATTTGCTCGGGGTAGATGGCGCTCCAACGTGAGGTATCAACCAACGCATCATGTTCAGATCGGAACAAAAGAGATCAGTTCATCGTATCCATGGCAAATATAAATTGATCTAAACAACGATCGAGAACGACTCACCCAGCGGTAGAGGTGCTGATAACGTGTTGAGAAACTTGTCATCAGCGGTTAGGACCTTCCCCTCTCCGTCTCTCATGATCACGCAGTAGATCAAAGTAGAACAAGTAGACACAAGATGTAGGGAGACTATTCATTATTCATCTGAATATTGGTTATTTACAATGGAGGATCTCCCACGTATATATAGTCCGAATAAGTACTAGAGTATGGAAATCGCCCACACAATAAATGGACTAGGATTAGGATTCCTCCTTCTCCTCTTTCTATATTATTCAGCCAAGGCGAGGAGAGTTTTGGTAAGAGCCCACATACAAACGGACTAGGATTAGGATTCATCCTTCTCCTTTCCTTCTAGAAAAGAGTTCGTGTGAGTTAGGGTTTTGTTTCCCAACACTCCCCTTGGCTTAATACCGCGATCAACTCATGCCTCATTAAAACTCCTAAAAACCCAATGGGGCCCGCATAATTTGATCAAAATGCCAATGTCACAAGCATATGCTCGTGAAGCAAGCTCACATTGTATGTGATAAAACTCCACTCATACTCCTGTAGAGAAATCACCCTGTTGGTGAGTTACCTCATGATGAGGTTCATCCCCGAGATGAAAATTCTAGCAATGCGCGCATACTATAATGCTGGGAATACGGAACAACAATGGATCTATCATTTTTGGGAAATAATGAAGATCATTATTAAGATGTTTAAAGTCGAGATTATATGTCGACACTTGTTTACCTCTATAATTGCTAAATGAGTCTCTTTATGAGAATCGGATCCGGAACAAAGTCCATGGCAAGAGTGCTTGAAGCTCTCATATCGGGTCAAATAAAATGTGCAATTGAGGTTGAACCAAAAAATCGCTAAGTGGATATCTTAAACCCGATGTTCGGATAATTATGGGTCATTATTGAAATAATATGTGGTGAAAAGCGATGGTTCAAAAGGTCATAATAGACCAACTCGACAAAAGTTACGTAAAATATGTTCCGCTATATAATGAATCGGCTAATGGCATGAATTAAATATGCAAAGAATGAGATTTTAAAAATCCATGGAAAGCAACATTAAAATCTCTCGTACCAATAATGTCTTTTATGTGAAATAACCTCTCCATAAAGACAACAACTCCCTGGAGGAGTTTTCCCTCGAAGGAATATGGTTATAAGTCCAAATGCACCAAAATATGTGAATTCCTTGAAAGGGATAAAGACCCATATATGACCCAAGTGAGATAATAAAAGGAGAGGTCCTAACCACGATGACAAGTTTCTTGACAAATTCAGGTTCTAGATATACTATAGAACTTGCAGAGCAATAGTTTATACTTGAACGAAGTTATGGCCTATATACTCCTCCCGTAGAAGGAATTACATGCAATGCAAAGATTCATGCAACTACATTAATAAAGTCCAAGCTCACTTTGCATATAAAAATAGTAATATACCCCCCGTATGTAATATTTCCCAAATAAATCACCACTAAAGCATACATACACCACTTGAAGTTGGTGATTGGGGATTTTAGTACGCCTGTTAAATATCTCGGCATTAGGGGAGATGAATGCCCATTTAGTGGAATGCCTTGATATTTATGAATCAAAAAGACAAATCCAAACTAAACTAGTTGTTTAGTTATACTGTTGTATAGCACGGAGTTATGCCGGATAACCGTATTGATGAGGAGCAACCAAATTGGTTAATAAATAAATGAATACTTCTACCAAGTAGATGTGGATATACAAGGGATTAATTTCATATCCACTTGACATTGGCATATTGGTCAAATTATGCGGGGGGCCTCAGTAAATAAGATCTAGTGGCCTATGTCACAAGCATATGCTCGTGAAGCAAGCTCACATTGTATGTGATAAAACACCTCTCATACTCCCGAAGAGAAATCACCCCGTTGGTGAGTTACCTCATGATGAGGTTCATCCCCGAGATGAAAATCCTAGCAATCTTGGCGCATACTATAATCTTTGGGAATACGGAACAACAATGGATCTATCATTTTTTGGGAAATAATGAAGATCATTATTAAGATGTTCAAAGTCAGAGATTATGTGTCGACACTAGTTTACCTCTATAATTGCTAAATGAGTCTCTTTATGAGAATCCGGATCCGGAACAAAGTCCATGGCAAGAGTGCTTGAAGCTCTCATATCGGGTCAAATGAAATGTGCAATTGAGGTTGAACCAAAAATCGCTAAGTGGATATCTTGAACCCGATGTTCAGATAATTATGGGTGATTATTGAAATAATATGTGGTGAAAAGCGATGGTTCAAAGGGCCATAATAGACCAACTCGACATGAGTTACGTAAAATATGTTCCGCTATATAATGAGTCCGGCTAATGGCATGAATTAAATATGCAAATAATGGGATTATGAGAATCCATGGAAAGCAACATTAAAATCTCGTACCAATATTGTCCTTTATGTGAAGTAATCTCTCCATAAACACAACAGCTCCCTGAAGGATTTTTCCTTGAAGGAATATGGTTATAAGTCCAAATGCACCAAAATATGTGAATTCCTTGATAGGGATAAAGACCCATACATGACCCAAGAGAGATAATAAAAGGAGGAACCAAAAGCAAAAAGTATACCATATAAGCACATGTGCATTCCATGAGATTTTGCTATGCATGTATATGCTTGATAGATAGCATTATCCACCTGAAGATTTTGGAATTGAAATATCCTCTAAAAGTTATATGATATATTTGGTGCTACTAGCAATGTGCCCCATTCGCTAGTTTGTGGACAGTGATGTCTTATTATGTATTAAAGATTCTTGAAGAATCTGTAGCCAATCCCTGAAGGAGTCATGACTATTATGAGAATAGAGAAAATTATCATATAAGGAATAATGATTATTAATCACATCTCGAAGGTGTGTCTTTGCAACTTTGCGTTGCACAAATATGCACTTTAATATATGCATGACAATGCTCTTAACATTATTCTTTATTCTTATTGTTCTTGAAGAACAGTGAAACAAATGTCATGAAGACTAACTATTGTGAAATCACATGTTGTAATCTCCCTTGGACTATTCATGCCTATATTTATTTGCAAATAACAACTAATGTCGTGGCAATGGATGACCTCAATGAATGTTGTCATCGGGGGGAGTATTTACATGATATTGATCATAACTCATGAGACTTTGAAGATCTCAAATAATATACCTTGGTGGTGTTATTCTAAATGGGTGAGTTTGAAAGCTCTTTTAAATTGAAGCCTCTATCATGACGCCATTTAAGTATGGGTTTATTTATGTATAATTTTATCTCATGGGTTCCAGAAGTAACGTGGTGTTAAGGTTATATGAAACGATCCTGACTATGCATACAATATACTTGCTAAGTTTCTATGTGCATATGCTTCCTGTAGAAGACATTTTTGACATAGCAGGGTAGTTCTGCAAGGTTCAGGGGGAGAACTCACCTAGAGTATTAACCCTTGATCGAGGTTATAGAGAATTCAAAATGATATGATCCAGAAGGTCACAATTTGTCCTCGAAGACATCATTTGTACTTTTTTTCTTAATGAGTTTTCCTGAAGTTTCTCATGTAAGGTTTTTAATGAGACAACAATGTGCAAATGCATTTAACGACAATAATGCACTCTTTCTCCATTTTTCCCATTGGGTTTTTGGAGTTTTAACGAGGTATATATTTGTCATGGTATTCGCCCAAGGGGAGTGTTGGGAAACAAAACCCTAACTTACACGGACTCTTTCCTAGAAGGAAAGGAGAAGGATGAATGCTAATCCTAGTCCATTTGTATGTGGGCTCTTACCAAAACTCTCCGGCCTTGGCTGGAATATAGAAAGAGGAGAAGGAGGAATCCTAATCCTAGTCCGTTTATTGTGTGGGCGATTTCCATACTCTAGAACTAATCCGGACTATATATACATGGGAGATCCTCCATTGTAGGGAACGAAGATTCAGATGAATAAAGAATAGTCTCCCTACATCTTGTGTCTACTTGTTCTACTTTCATCTACTGTGTGATCATGAGAGACGGAGAGGAGAGGTCCTAACCGCTGATGACAAGTTTCTTAACTTTCAAACCAACGTTTTTCTAATAGATAATACATTCCCTAGGCAACTTGAAGTTGCTACAATAATACTAGAAGGAATTACATGCAATGCGGTATTCATGCAACTGCATTAATAAAGTCCAAGCTCACTGCATATAAAAATAGTAATATACCCCCTGTGTGTAGTATTTCCCAAATAAATCACCACTAAAGCATACATACACCACTTGAAGTTGCTGATTGGGGATTTTAGTATGCTATTAAATATCTCGGCATTAGGGGGAGATGAATGCCCATTTAGTGGAATGCCTTGAAATTTATGAATCAAAACGCACAAATCCAAACTAAACTAGTTGTTTAGTTATACTCTGTTGTATAGCACGGAGTTATGCCAGATAACCGTATTGATGAGGAGCAACCAAATTGGTTAATAAATAAATGAATGCTTCTACCCGAAGTAGATGTGGATATACCCGGGATTAATTTTATATCCACTTGACATTGGCATTTTGATCAAATTATGCGGGGACGCCTGCAAATATGATCTAGTGGCCTATGTCACAAGCATATGCTCATGAAGCAAGCTCACATTATATGTGATAAAACTCCTCTCATACTCCTGTAGAGAAATCACCCTGTTGGTGAGTTACCTCATGATGAGGTTCATCCTGGAGATGAAAATCCTAGCAATGCGCGCATACTATAATGCTGAGAATACGGAACAACAATGGATCTATCATTTTTGGGAAATAATGAAGATCATTATTAAGATGTTCAAAGTCAGAGATTATGTGTCGACACTAGTTTACCTCTATAATTGCTAAATGAGTCTCTTTATGAGAATCCGGATCCGGAACAAAGTCCATGGCAACAGTGCTTGAAGCTCTCATATCGGGTCAAATGAAATGTGCAATTGAGGTTGAACCAAAAATCGCTAAGTGGATATCTTGAACCTGATGTTCAGATAATTATGGGTCATTATTGAAATAATATGTGGTGAAAAGCGATGGTTCAAAGGGTCATAATAGACCAACTCTGACATGAGTTGTGTAAAATATGTTCCGCTATATATGAATCTGGCTAATGACATGAATTAAATATGCAGTAATGGGATCCTGACTATGCATGCAATATACTTGCTAAGTTTCTATGTGCATATGCTTCCTGTAGAAGACATTTTTTGACATAGCGGGGGTAGTTTTACAAGGTTACGGGGGAGAACGCCTCTAGAGTATTAACCCTTGATCGAGATTCTAGAAAATTCAAAATGATATGATCCAGAAGGTCACAGTTTGTCCTGAAGACATCTGTTGTACTCTATTTTCCTTGAAGAGTTTTCCTGAAGTTTCTCATGTAAGGTTTTTAATGAGGCAACAATGTGCAAATGCATTTAGCGGCACTATGTACTCTTTCTCCATATTTTTCCCATTGGGTTTTAGGAGTTTTAATGAGGCATGAGTTGATCGCGGTATTCACCAAAGGGGGAGTGTTGGGAAACAAAACCCTAACTAACACGGACTCTTTCCTAGAAGGAAAGGAGAAGGATGAATCCTAATCCTAGTCCGTTTCTATGTGGGCTCTTACCAAAACTCTCCGGCCTTGGCTGGAATATAGAAAGAGGAGAAGGAGGAATCCTAATCCTAGTCCATTTATTATGTGGGCGATTTCCATACTCTAGTACTTATTCGGACTATATATACGTGGGAGATCCTCCAAGCCCAATCCTCGCTCTAAAGGCTAAGCTTGATAGATCACCTATTTGCCTGAAATAGAAAGTGTATGTCAGTAACTAAAGGTGTTAAGTCTGGATGACTACATATGTTTTTTGTTGAAACCAAGAACTTGCTTGAGCAATAGTTTATACTTGAGCGTAGTTATGGCCTATATACTCCTCCCGTAGAAGGAATTACATGCAATGCAAAGTATTCATGCAACTCTGCATTAATAAAGTCCAAGCTCACTACATATAAAAATAGTAATATACCCCCCGTATGCGTAATATTTCCCAAATAAATCACCACTAAAGCATACATACACCACTTGAAGTTGGTGATTGGAGATTTTAGTATGCTATTAAATATCTCGGCATTAGGGGAGATGAATGCCCATTTAGTGGAATGCCTTGATATTTATGAATCAAAAACGCACAAATCCAAACTAAACTAGTTGTTTAGTTATACTGTTGTATAGCACGGAGTTATGCCGGATAACCGTATTGATGAGGAGCAACCAAATTGGTTAATAAATAAATGAATACTTCTATCCGAAGTAGATGTGGATATACCCGGGATTAATTTCATATCCACTTGACATTGGCATATTGATCAAATTATGCGGGGACACTGTAAATAAGATCTAGTGGCCTATGTCACAAGCATATGCTCGTGAAGCAAGCTCACATTGTATGTGATAAAACTCCTCTCATACTCCGTAGAGAAATCACCCTGTTGGTGAGTTACCTCATGATGAGGTTCATCCTGGAGATGAAAATCCTAGCAATGCGCGCATACTATAATCTTTGGGAATACGGAACAATAATGGATCTATCATTTTTGGGAAATAATGAAGATCATTATTAAGATGTTCAAAGTCAGAGATTATGTGTCGACACTAGTTTACCTCTATAATTGCTAAATGAGTCTCTTTATGAGAATCCGGATCCGGAACAAAGTCCATGGCAAGAGTGCTTGAAGCTCTCATATCGGGTCAAATGAAATGTGCAATTGAGGTTGAACCAAAAATCGCTAAGTGGATATCTTGAACCCGATGTTCGATAATTATGGGTCATTATTGAAATAATATGTGGTGAAAAGCGATGGTTCAAAGGGTCATAATAGACCAACTCGACATGAGTTCTGTAAAATATGTTCCGCTATATAATGAATCTGGCTAATGGCATGAATTAAATATGCAGTAATGAGATTATAAAAATCCATGGAAAGCAACATTAAAATCTCATACCAATATTGTCTTTTATGTGAAATAACCTCTCCATAAAGACAACAACTCCTTGGAGGATTTTTCCCTGAAGGAATATGGTTATAAGTCCAAATGCACCAAAATATGTGAATTCCATGAAAGGGATAAAGACCCATATATGACCCAAGTGAGATAATAAAAGGAGGAATCAAAAGCAACATAAAGTATACCATATAAGCACATGTGCATTCCATGAGCTTTTGCTATGCATGTATATGCTTGATAGATAGCATTATTTACACGAAGATTTGGAATTGAAATATCCTCACGAAAAGTTATATGATATATTTGGTGCTACTAGCAATACACCCCATTCGCTAGTTTGTGGACAGTGATGTCGTATTATGTATTAAAGATTCTTGAAGAATCTGTAGCCAATCTAGTCCGTTTGTATGTGGGCTCTTACCAAAACTCTAGTACTTATTCGGACTATATATACGTGGGAGATCCTCCATTGTAAAGAACCAAGATTCAGATGAATAAAGAATAGTCTCCCTACATCTTGTGTCTACTTGTTCTACTTTCATCTACTGCGTGATCATGAGAGACGGAGAGGAGAGGTCCTAACCGCCGATGACAAGTTTCTTAACACGTTTTGATTCATAAATATCAAGGCAGTTTTATATGGGTTATATAATCGAAGTATTATTCTAAGACCACTATAAATATACCATAGAACAACACATATGCTTGGAAAATTTTTGGGAAATAAATAAAGCATGTATGGCTATATAGAAGACCATTTTTCTCTCTCTCCCTCTCGACGCTCTCTTTAACGCTTTGGTTCATTTACTTTCGAAGTAACTTTGAAGAATAAACCATCGCATGAGACTTGTCGATATAGCAGACGCATGAATTTGGGATTCACTTGTAAATTTCCTCGAGGGGAGATTATACCTTGCCGTGGTTGGTATATTTTGCCAAACATGATAATATAGGCTTACATCATTAGTTGGGATAACAAATGATCTGATGTCAACATGTTGCCCCTGTCTCTCTGCTGTAGAACTAGCATGAGGTGTCATCCTAACCGAGGTTTGTTTCAAACCAACGTTTTTCTAATAGATAATACATTCCCCTAGGCAACTTGAAGTTGCTACAATAATACTAGAAGAATTAATATTCTGAGTTTATTTTGTGTGAAAACATAATACTACGTGTTAAGAAACTTGTCATCAGCGGTTAGGACCTTCCCCTCTCCGTCTCTCACGATCACGTAGTAGATGAAAGTAGAACAAGTAGACACAAGATGTAGGGAGACTATTCTTTATTCATCTGAATATTGGTTGCTTACAATGGAGGATCTCCCACGTATATATAGTCCGGATAAGTTCTAGAGTATGGAAATCGCCCACACAATAAACGGACTAGGATTAGGATTCCTCCTTCCCCTCTTTCTATATTCCAGCCAAGGCCAGAGAGTTTTGGTAAGAGCCCACATACAAACGGACTAGGATTAGGATTCATCCTTCTCCTTTCCTTCTAGGAAAGAGTCTGTGTAAGTTAGGGTTTTGTTTCCCAACACTCCCCCTTGGGCGAATACCATGACAAATATATGCCTCGTTAAAACTCCTAAAAACCCAATGGGAAAAATATGGAGAAAGAGTACATAGTGCCGCTAGATGTGTTGCACTTGTTGCCTCATTAAAAACCATTATGAGAAACTTCTGGAAAACTCATTTATGGGAAAAAGAGTACAACAGCTGTCTTCGGGACATTTTACAATCTTCTTAATTGTTTTTAGTAGATTAGACTTGTTGGGTTTCTAATCTACTAGACAAAGAAAAGAATATCGGTAACCTTGGTACTAGATTTGAAGGCCATCGTGGGCTGTGGCCATACAAGTGGCATAAAGCATGAACGCTGCCGCCTGCCACCACACAACATGACACGACACGAAGGTCGTGATTTCCGTTGAGGTTGCTGTTGCGCACCCAAGGCAATCAGAATTTTGTCGTAGCCTGTAGCTAAATATAGTATCTTGAATAGATCTATTCTACTTCGTTTTTAATTGGAATTTATTTTCCATGCCTTCATGCACGAAGGTGATAGCCAGTCGTAACTGCACCCTGCTGCCTTTGCCTGAAGCATCAAATACAATTCATGTTGTGAGCCGAGGCTAAGCCGGGGCCACATCACCTGTAGCCAGATCCGCATTGTGTGCCCCTGCCACCTAAAGCAGCCAGCCTGAAGCTATGACGATGGTAGAACTGTATTCTACATTTTACGCCGCTGGAAAACAGATGGCACGTAGTGTATCCCCGTTTTCGCAATTAATTAAACTCCCGAATTTGCGTTAATGATTGAAGCCACACGATGCTGCCATAGCTGCATCTTTTTCATGCCTGCACGCGCGACTAGGTCATCACACGGGCATGTCAATGTCCTTGCGCCTTTACGCAGCATGAATTTTCAACAAACGGACTCACGGTATGCATTATCAATTTGTTTGATGAGTTTTATTTCTACTAGATTAAATCGGAAGATATAACTAGTTTCTAGTAGATTACAATTTTTTCCTAGATGCATAATCTATCACATGATCTTTCTACTTAGCAGTAGTTGAATCTTAAACCGAGCCGATGTGGTGGACCACGGCAGCCAGCTAGCTTGGTATATTGCGGCTTGCATCTTGAAGAATGCTAGTATCTCGCTAAATGCAAGCACATCTATATTTTATGGCCTTGCCTTGTTTATTGCTGACCAGGTTTTTACACTTACATGGCTCACTGTGCGCCACCCGTTGGTTGGCGCTTGCTGCGCAATCGCTCATCGTGGTACGAAGTATTTGGCAACCCTGTTGGTTATTATTTAGCCTCACATACATGCGAGTAATTTTTGGCATATATGATTTTGAGCTCCTTGCGTGCACCATATGCACAAATCTCGCTCCAAAGACACATGGTGGAGCATGTTATCCCCTGAAGTGATAGAAATATATACATATATATGTGCGGCAATTTTGTTTTTGCGTATGGGCACTAAAGTTTAGGTGACTTCATTTGTGTATAGGTCCAACGGCACCTCGTAATACATTTGGCATAAATTTATTCTCATATGACTTCGACTATATATATCTAGAAGCGAATTTTCTAGATTTGTTAGCTTTCATACAATTTTATGTTAAATTGTTTTTGCTCTCTGTTGGAGGTTTAATATGGGATTTTTTTTCCTTGCATGTTTATGTGATTATGTTTTATATGGGTTATATAATCCCGAAGTATTATTCTAAGACCACTAGAAATATACCATAGAACAACACATATGCTTGGAAAATTTTTGGGAAATAAATAAAGCATGTATGGCTATATAGAAGACCATTTTCTCTCTCTCTCTAGCACTATCTTTAATGCTTTGGTTTATTTACCCGAAGTAACCTGAAAAAAAAACCATTACATGAGACTTATTGGTATATCGGACACTTGAATTTGGATTTGGGATTCATTTGTAACTTCCTTGAAGGGAGATATTACCTTGCATAGGTATGATTTCTAAACATGGTTATATTGGCTTACAACATTATATTAGTCGGGATAATGAATGATCTGAAGTCAACATGTTACCCTTGCCTCTCTCACGTGAGAACTAGCATGAGGTGTCGTTTTCTAATAGATAATACATTCCCTAGGCAACTTGAAGTTGCTACAATAATACTAGAAGAATTAATATTACGAGTTTATTTTGTGTGAAAACATAATACTTCTTTCGATGAAGAAAACAATTTGTCCTTTCTTGGACTATTGAAGCCCGGTGCATATCAGACTCGGTTTAGAGATATCCCGATCATTTGAAATGATAATGGGTATCATAGAGGGAAATCATTGTCTACAAGTAAAGTATGCCAAATGATATGGTGGCTAGTAGCCATGTATACACCACACCTAAACAAATGTATTAATATCGACTTGTCGACTATCGAAGTTGGAAAGCAAGCAACAGGTATGAATCCCACATCACAATAAAGCTAGAAGCTTATTTTGATATTAATCAATTATCGGTCATAGTAGTTATCCTAGGCTACGAAGTGCCATGTGAAATTCGACAACTACATATGTTTCTTTGATGTATCTTTTACCATATGAAATTTTTGCTATCGGTTGAGAGTCTATCGAGAAGGATATTGGTCTTTGTTGCTCTCGTCAAGCGACCAAAAATAATATTTCCCAAATAAATAAATAAAAATTCTTGTTTTATCTATTCTATTAAAAGCTTCTCTCTTCATCTTTGAAAAATGAATTGATTCAAGCTATGCTTTATATAGAATACAAAAAATGTTGCAATAAATATAATGACTCAATTTTGCTCTATGGTACGAGTAATTGGGTCGCTTTTTGGGCAATAAAAGGAATTTGGACTATATAAACTAACTCTACATCCAAGGCTTTTTGCTCGCAACCATGGCTAAATGCCACATTCTTGCTCTCCTATGCACACCAAGCTACTTGGCGCTGAAAGCGCAATGCCACCATTAGTTGTCTTTTTCTCATACATATGACCTAGAAGGTCAATATACACGATGGACCGATTTGTCAATTGTATAACAATTGATGAGCATTAGACCCTGAAGGATTGTTTTGTCTAAGTTATGGGTTACGTCATTAACTAAAGGTGTTAAGTGCGGATGACTACATATGTTTTTTTGTTGAAACCAAGAACTTGCGAGCAATAGTTTATACTTGAACAGAAGTTATGGCCTATATCGCCTCCTCGTAGAAGGAATTACATGCAATCGTATTCATGCAACTGCATTAATAAAGTCCAAGCTCACTTTGCCTATAAAAATAGTAATATACCCCCGTGCGTAATATTTTCTAAATAAATCACCACTAAAGCATACATACACCACTTGAAGTTGGTGATTGGGGATTTTACTATGCTATTAAATATCTCGGCATTAGGGGGAGATGAATGCCCATTTAGTGGAATGCCTTGATATTTATAAATCAAAATGCACAAATCCAAACTAAACTAGTTGTTTAGTTATACTCTACGTTGTATAGCACGGAGTTATGCGGATAACCATATTGATGAGGAGCAACCAAATTGGTTAATAAATAAATGAATACTTCTACCCGAAGTAGATGTGGATATACCGGGATTAATTTCATATCCACTTGACATTGGCATATTGTTCAAATTATGCGGGGGCCTTTTGCAAATATGATCTAGTGGCCTATGTCACAAGCATATGCTCGTGAAGCAAGCTCACATTGTATGTGATAAAACTCCTCTCATACTCCTGTAGAGAAATCACCCTGTTGGTGAGCTACCTCATGATGAGGTTCATCCGGAGATGAAAATCCTAGCAATGCGGCGCATACTATAATCTTTGGGAATACGGAACAACAATGGATCTATCATTTTTGGAAAATAATGAAGATCATTATTAAGATGTTCAAAGTCAGAGATTATGTGTCAACACTAGTTTACCTCTATAATTTCTAAATGAGTCTCTTTATGAGAATCGGATCGGAACAAAGTCCATGGCAAGAGTGCTTGAAGCTCTCATATCGGGTCAAATAAAATGTGCAATTGAGGTTGAACCAAAAATCGCTAAGTGGATATCTTGAACACGATGTTCGGATAATTATGGGTCATTATTGAAATAATATGTGGTGGCGATGGTTCAAAAGGTCATAATAGACCAACTCGACATAAGTTACGTAAAATATGTTCCGCTACATAATGAATCGGCTAATGGCATGAATTAAATATGCGATAATGGGATTACGAAAATCCATGGAAAGCAACATTTAAATCTCGTACCCGATATTGTCCTTTATGTGAAATAACCTCTCTATAAAGACAACAACTCCTGGAGGATTTTTTCCACTGAAGGAATATGGTTATAAGTCCAAATGCACCAAAATATGTGAATTCGTTGAAAGGTTATTTGGACTTATAACCATATTTTTGGTGCATTTGGACTTATAACCATATTCCTTCTGTGGAAAAATCCTCCGTGGAGTTGTTGTCTTTATGGAGAGGTTATTTCACATAAAAGACAATATTGGTACGAGATTTTAATGTTGCTTTCCATGGATTTTATAATCTCATTACGATATTTAATTCATGCCATTAGCCTTGATTCATTATATATATGAACATATTTTACGTAACTCATGTCGAGTTGGTCTATTATGACCCTTTGAACCATCGCCACCACATATTATTTCAATAATGACCATATAATTATCCAACATCGGTTCAAGATATCCACTTAGCGATTTTTTGGTTCAACCTCAATTGCACATTTCCCATTTGACCCAAAATGAGAGCTTCAAGCACTCATGCCATGGACTTTGTTCCGATCCGGTTCTCACAAAGAGACTCATTTAGCAATTATAGAGGTAAACTAGTGTCGACACATATTCTCTCCGACTTTAAACATCTTAATAATGATCTTCATTATTTCCCAAAATGATAGATCCATTGTTGTTCCATATTCCTAGCATTATAGTATGTGCACATTGCTAGATTTTCATCTCCGGATGTACCTCATCATGAGGTAACTCACCAACAGGGTGATTTCTCTACAGGAGTATGAGAGGAGTTTTATCACATACAATGTGATCTTGCTTCATGAGCATATGCTTGTGACATAGGCCACTAGATCTTATTTTTACAAAGGTCCCCAAAGATAATTTGATCAATATGCCAATGTCAAGTGGATATGAAATTAATCCCGTATATCCACATCTACTTCGGTTGAAGTATTCATTTATTTATTATCCAATTTGGTTGCTCCTCATCAATACTGTTATCCGCATAACTCCATGCTATACAACGTAGTATAACTAAACAACTAGTTTAGTTTGGATTTGTGCGTTTTGATTCATAAATATCAAGGCATTCCACTAAATGGGCATTCATCTCCCTAATGCCGATATTTAATAGCATACTAAAATCCCCAATCACCAACTTCAAGTGGTGTATGTATGCTTTGGTGGTGATTTATCCGGGAAATATTACTTACGGGGTATATTACTATTTTTTTATATGCAAAGTGAGCTTGGACTTTATTAATGCAGCTTTGCATGAATATTGCGTTGCATGTAATTCCTTCTACAGAGGAGTATATATTCTCAACTTTGTTGAGACCATAACTTCTAGTGAGGTATAAAATATTGCTCAAGACGTTCTTGCTTTCAACAAAAACATATGTAGTCATCTAGACTTGGCTCCTTTAGTTACCGACGTAACACATAACTTAGACAAAACAATCCTTCAGGGTCTAATGCTCACCAATTGTTATATTGACCTTCTAGGTCATATGCATGAGAAAAGACAAACCTAATGGTGGCATTGCGCTTTCAGCGCGTTAGTTTGTAGCCATGGTTGCAGAGCAAAAAGCTTCGTGATGCACCAAGTATTTCATAGTCCAGCTCCTTTTATTGCCCAAAAACGACCCAATTACTCGTATGATAGAGCAAAATTGAGTTATTGTATTTATTGCAACATATTTGTATTCTATACAAAGCATGGCTTGATCAATTCATTTTTCAAAGCATGAAGAGAGAAGCTTTTAATAGAATGAGAAGACCAAGAATTTTTATTTATCTAGGAAATGTTATTTTGGTTGCTTGGCAAGAGCAACAATGACCAATGTCCTTCGGGATAGACTCTCAACCGATAGCAAAAATTTCATATGTAAAAAGATACATCAAGGAAACATATGTAGTTGTCAAATTCCATATGGCACCGAGCCTAGGATAACTACTATGACTGATAATTGATTAATATCAAAATTAGCTTCCGGCTTTTTATTGTGATGTGGGATTCTTACTTGTTGCCCTTTCCATCTTCTCGTAGTCCATTGTCAATATTAATACATTTGTTTAGGTGTGGCGTATACATGGCTACTAGCCAACATATTTTGCATAGAGTAGTCACTCCACCATATCATTTGGCATAATTTACTTGTAATCAATGATTTCCCTCGATACCCGTTGTCGGTTCAACGGCGCGGTATAACTCTAAACCGAGTCCCGATATGCACGGGGGCTTCATTAGTCCAAGAAAGGACAAATGGTTTTCTTCATCAGGGAAGAAATATGGGTTTTTTTTTTTTTCTTCAGGTTACTTCAAGTAAATAAACCAAAGCATTAAAGATAATGCTATATAGAGAGAGAGGAAAAAATGGTCCTAGATATGGCCATACATGTTTCTTTTATTTCCCAGAATTTTCCAAGCATATGTGCTTTTCTATGGTATTTATATTGGTCATAGGCTAATACTTGGGATTATATAGCCCATAGAAAACATAATAATTCATACACATTGCAAGGAAAAATAATAATACAGACCATATGAAAATTCACGATGGGTCAAAATAAATATGTGGAAGCTCATAAACCTAGAAAATTCAGGTTCTAGATATACTATAGAACTTGCATCATCAATATATAAAGCATATATTGCAATTTGGAGAGGAAAAAAAACAAATATGAGCCTCTTAATGGTGATAAGTCTAAGGTCTGCAGGATCTAGAGAGCCCATACATGACCCAAGTGAGATAATAAAAGGAGGAATCAAAAGCAACATAAAGTATACCATATAAGCACATGTGCATTCCATGAGCTTTTGCTATGCATGTATATGCTTGATAGATAGCATTATCCACCGAAGATTTGGAATTGAAATATCCTCACGAAAAGTTATATGATATATTTGGTGCTACTAGCAATACACCCCATTCGCTAGTTTGTGGGACAGTGATGTCTTATTATGTATTAAAGATTCTTGAAGAATCTGTAGCCAATCCCTGAAGGAGTCACGACTATTATGAGAATAGAAAATTGTCATATCGGGGAATAATGATTATTAATCACATCTCGAAGGTGTGTCTTTGCAACTTTTCGTTGCACAAATATGCACTCTAATATATGCATGACATTGCTCTTAGCATTATTCTTTATTCTTATTGTTCTTGAAGTGCGAGTGAAACAAATGTCATGAAGACTAACTATTGTGAAATCACATCTTGTAATCTCCCTTGGACTATTCATGCCTATGTTTATTTGTAAATAACGACTAATGTCGTGGCAATGGATGACCTCAATGAATGTTGTCATCGGGGGAGTATTTACATGATATTGATCGTGTAACTCATGAGACTTTGAAGATCTCAAATAATATACCTTGGTGGTGTTATTCTAAAAGGGCGAGTTTGAAAGCTCTATTAAATTGAAGCCTCTATCATGACGCCATTTAAGTATGGGTTTATTTATGTATAATTTTATCTCATGGGTTCGAAGTAGCGTGATGTTAAGGTTATATGAAACGATCGACTATGCATACAATATACTTGCTAAGTTTCTATGGTTATATGCTTCTGTAGAAGGCATTTTTTGACATAGCGGGGGTAGTTACGCAAGGTTGGGGGGGAGAACTCACCTAGAGTATTAACCCTTGATCGAGATTATAGAGAATTCAAAATGATATGATCCAAAAAGGTCACAATTTGTCACGAAGACATCTGTTGTACTCTTTTTTTTTCCTTAATGAGTTTTTTTTCGAAGTTTCTCATGTAAGGTTTTTAATGAGACAACAATGTGCAAATGCATTTAACGACAATAATGCACTCCATTTTCAAAATCCACTAAGGAAGAACTATAAAGTATTCAAGCTTATATAAGTTTGATACACTATCTAGAAGATATTGAATATGAACTTATTTTTCCCCATAATCCTCACGAAAGGATTTATTATCTTGAAGGATAGAATTTATTTGTTTTGCACAACAAGTGGTTCTTTTTGCATGAAGCATATTGCTCTTTGTTATACCTATATAATTCATGGAAGAATTATAAGCCATACTTTTGAGTCAAATTCAAATGATGGCTTTGTGAGGGGGAGCAATTTTCTTGAATTTACCTTGAAGGTAATTGAAACCATTAGAATTATAAAGATCATATTTGCTAAAACATTAAAGTTTATGCATAGATTATGAAGATCAATTTCTATTCACGAAGAATAGAGTATCTGAAGAATATATGACCAAGAAGGTTAAATGTTGTACTCTTTTTCCCTATGTGAGGTTTTACTAGAAGGTTTCTCACACAAGGTTTTTAATGAGACAACATGTGCAATGCAATTAACGAATGTGATGTACTCTTTTCTCCAAGAACCGTTTTTTCCCACGGGTTTTCGGATGGAGTTTTTGACGAGGCATATGCATATCATGGTAATCGCCCAAGGGGAGTGTTGTAAAACACAGAGACTCTTTCCTAGAAGGAAAGGAGAAGGATGAATCCTAATCCTAGTCCGTTTGTATGTGGGCTCTTACCAAAACTCTCGGCCTTGGCTGGAATATAGAAAGAGGAGAAGGAGGAATCCTAATCCTAGTCCATTTATTGTGTGGGCGATTTCCATACTCTAGGACTTATTAGGACTATATACGTGGGAGATCCTCCATTGTAATTAACGAAGATTCAGATGAATAAAGAATAGTCTCCCTACATCTTGTGTCTACTTGTTCTACTTTCATCTACTACGTGATCATGAGAGACGGAGAGGAGAGGTTCTAACGGCGATGGCAAGTTTCTTAACACGTTATCGGCGCGTGTTAAGAAACTTGTCATCGGCGGTTAGGACCTCTCCTCCGTCTCTCATGATCACGCGATGAAAGTAGAACTAAAGTAGGACACATAATCTCTCCGACTTTGAACATCTTAATAATGATCTTCATTATTTCCCAAAAATGATAGATCCATTGTTGTTCGTATTCAGCATTATAGTATGCGGCGCATTGCTAGGATTTTTCATCTCGGGATGAACCTCATCATGAGGTAACTCACCAACGGGGTGATTTCTCTACAGGAGTATGAGAGGAGTTTTATCACATACAATGTGAGCTTGCTTCCACGAGCATATGCTTGTGACATAGGCCACTAGATCATATTTGCGGCCCCCGCATAATTTGATCAATATGCCAATGTCAAGTGGATATGAAATTAATCCCGGGTATATCCACATCTACTTGGGTAGAAGTATTCATTTATTTATTAACCAATTTGGTTGCTCCTCATCAATACGGTTATCTAGCATAACTCGTGCTATACAACAGAGTATAACTAAATAACTAGTTTAGTTTGGATTTGTGCGTTTTGATTCATAAATATCAAGGCATTCCACCAAATGGGCATTCATCTCCCCTAATGCCGAGATATTTAATAGCATACTAAAATCCCCAATCACCAACTTCAAGTGGTGTATGTATGCTTTAGTGGTGATTTATTTGGGAAATATTACGCACTGGGGGTATATTACTATTTTTATATGCGGTGAGTTTGGACTTTATTAATGCGATTTGCATGAATCTTGCATTGCATGTAATTCCTTCTACGGGAGGAGTATATAGGCCATAACTACGTTCAAGTATAAACTATTGCTCTGCAAGTTCTTGGTTTCAACAAAAACATATGTAGTCATCCGGACTTAACACCTTTAGTTCTTGGCGTAACCCATAACTTAGACAAAACAATCCTTCAGGGGTCTAATGCTCATCAATTGTTATACAATTGTGGTCGATCTGTCCATTTGTGTATATTGACCTTCTAGGTCATATGTATGAGAAAAAGACAACTAATGGTGGCATTGCGCTTTTCGGGCGCATTAGCTTGGTGTGCATAGGAGAGCAAGAATGTGGCATTTAGCCATGGTTGCAGAGCAAAAAGCCTTGGATGTAGAGTTAGTTTATAGTCCAGCTCCTTTTTATTGCCCAAAAAGCGACCCAATTACTTGTACCATAGAGCAAAAAATTGAGTCATTATATTTATTGCAACATTTTTGTATTCTATATAAAGCATAGCTTGAATCAATTCATTTTTCAGCATGAAGAGAGAAGCTTTTAATAGAATAGATAAAAGAAGAATTTTTTTTTTATTTTTTTGGGAAATGTTATTTTTGTTTCGCTTGACGAGAGCAACAAAGACCAATATCCTTCCGGGATAGACTCTCAACCGATAGCAAAAATTTCATATGGTTAAAGATACATCAAAGAAACATATGTAGTTATCAAATTTCGGATGGCACTTGAGCCTAGGATAACTACTATGACGGGTTTTTACACTTACACGGCTCATCAGTGTGCCACCAAGTGATTGGCCGGCGCGGCTTTGAAGCGCTCATCGTGTACAGTATTTGGCAACCCTGTTGGTTATTATTTAGCCTCACATACATGCGAGTAATTTTTGGCATATATGATTTTGACCTCCTTGCGTGCACCATATGCACAAATCTCGCTCCGGCACACATGGTGGAGCATCTTATCCTGAAGTGATAGAAATATATACATATATATGTGCAGCAATTTTGTTTTGCGTATGGGCACTAAAGTTTAGGTGACTTCATTTTGTGTGTAGGTCCAACGGCACCTCGTAATACATTTGGCATAAATTTATTCTCATATGACTTCGACTATATATATCTAGAAGCGAGAAATTTTCTAGAATTGTTAGCTTTCATACAATTTTATGTTAAATTGTTTTTGCTTACGTTGGAGGTTTAATATGGGATTCTTTTTCCTTGCATGTTTATGTGATTATGTTTTATATGGGTTATATAATCGAAGTATTATTCTAAGACCACTATAAATATACCATAGAACAACACATATGCTTGGAAATTTTTTTGGGAAATAAATAAAGCTTGTATGGCTATATAGAAGACCATTTTCTCTCTCTCTCCCTCGACGCTCTCTTTAAGCTTTTGGTTTATTTACCCAAAGTAACCTGAAGAATAAACCATTGCATGAGACTTGTCGATATAGCGGATGCATGAATTTGGGATTCACTTGTAAATTTCCTCGAGGGGAGATTATACCTTGCCGTGGTTGGTATATTTTGCCAAACATGATAATATAGGCTTACATCATTATATTAGTTGGGATAACAAATGATCTGAAGTCAACATGTTGCCCCTGTCTCTCTTTGTAGAACTAGCATGAGGTGTCTTCCTAACCGAGGGTTTGTTTCAAACCAACGTTTTTCTAATAGATAATACATTCCCCTAGGCAACTTGAAGTTGCTACAATAATACTAGAAGAATTAATATTCTGAGTTTATTTTGTGTGAAAACATAATACTTCTTCCCGATGAAGAAAACCATTTATCCTTTCTTAGACTAATGAAGCCTCGAAGTGCATATCATGACTAAGCTTCGGTTTAGAGGTATCCATAGTCGCGAGAAAGGGCCGTGGAAGGTATCATATAGGGGAAATTGTTGTATTGTCTATCTACAAGTAAAAGTAAGCGATTAATATGGGGGAGTGACTACTACGTGCATTAATATACTGGCGAGAAGTCCTTGTATATGCCACACGTCACTAAATTTATTAAGATCCTTTTCCAACTACCGAGAAGATAGAAAAGCGGGTAAGCAAGATTTTGAATCCCACATCACGATGAGCTAGAAGCTAACTTGGCATTAACCATATCGGTTATATTATCTATCCTTGGCTACGAAAGGCCACATGGATTATGACCACAACAATAATAGTGATGATATTTAGTTGTGCTATCAATGGAGAACCTATCCTAGAAGGATATTGGTCTTTGTTGCTTTCACCAAGCAGCCAAAACAATTTTTTCTAGATAAATATAAAATCTTGGTCTTATCTATTCTATTAAAAGCTTCTCTCTTCATTTGAAAAATAAATTGATCCAAGCCATGCTTTATATAGAATACAAATATGTTGCAATAAATACAATGACTCAATTTTGCTCTATGGTGCAGTAATTGGGTCGTTTTTTTTTTTTTTTTTTGGGCAATAAAAGGAGCTGGACTATGAAATAATAGTGCATCCGAAGCTTTTTGCTCTGCAACCATGGCTACAAGCTACGCGGCGCTGAAAGCGCAATGCCACCATTAGCTGTCTTTTCTCATGCATATGACCTAGAAGGTCATTATAACAATTGGTGAGCATTAGACCCTGAAGGATTGTTTTGTCTAAGTTATGTGTTACGTCAGTAACTAAAGGAGCCAAGTCTAGATGACTACATATGTTTTTGTTGAAAGCAAGAACGTGCAGAGCAATATTTTATACCTCACTAGAAGTTATGGTCTCAACAAGAAGTTGAGAATATATACTCCTCCTGTAGAAGGAATTACATGCAACGCAAGATATTCATGCAAGCTGCATTAATAAAGTCAAGCTCACAGCATATAAAAAATAGTAATATACCCCTGTGCGTAATATTTCCCGGATAAATCACCACCAAAGCATACATACACCACTTGAAGTTGGCGATTGGGGATTTTAGTATGCTATTAAATATCTCGGCATTAGGGGAGATGAATGCCCATTTTGTGGAATGTCTTGATATTTATATGAATTAAAATGCACAAATATAAACTAAACTAGTTGTTTAGTTATACTCTGTGTTGTATAGCACAGAGTTATGCCAGATAGCTGTAGCCATGAGGAGCAACCAAATTGGTTAAAATATAAATAAATGAATGCTTCTACCCGAAGTAGATGTGGATATACCCGGGATTAATTTTATATCCACTTGACATTGGCATTTTGATCAAATTATGCGGGGACGCCTGCAAATATGATCTAGTGGCCTATGTCACAAGCATATGCTCGTGAAGCAAGCTCACATTGTATGTGATAAAACTCCTCTCATACTCTGTAGAGAAATCACCCTGTTGGTGAGTTACCACATGATGAGGTTCATCCACGGAGATGAAAATCCTAGCAATGCGCGCATACTATAATCTTTGGGAATACGGAACAACAATGGATCTATCATTTTTGGGAAATAATGAAGATCATTATTAAGGTGTTCAAAGTCAAAGATTATGTGTCGACACTAGTTTACCTCTATAATTGCTAAATGAGTCTCTTTATGAGAATCCGGATCCGGAACAAAGTCCATGGCAAGAGTGCTTGAAGCTCTCATTTTGGGTCAAATGAAATATGCAATTGAGGTTGAACCAAAAATCGCTAAGTGAATATCTTGAACCCGATGTTTGGATAATTATGGGTCATTATTGAAATAATGTGTGGTGAAAAGCGAAGGTTCAAAAAGGTCATAATAGACCAACTCGACATAAGTTACGTAAAATATGTTCCGCTATATAATGAATCGGCTAATGGCATGAATTAAATATGCAGTAATGGGATTATAAAAATCCATGGAAAGCAACATTAAAATCTCGTACCAATTGTCTTTTATGTGAAATAACCTCTCGCATAAAGACAACAACTCCTGGAGGATTTTTCCCTGAAGGAACATGGTTATAAGTCCAAATGCACCAAAATATGTGAATTCCTTAAAAGGGATAAAGACCCATATATGACCCAAGTGAGATAATAAAAGGAGGAATCAAAAGCAACATAAAGTATACCATATAAGCACATGTGCATTCCATGAGCTTTTGCTATGCATGTATATGCTTGATAGATAGCATTATCCACCTGAAGATTTGGAATTGAAATATCCTCTGAAAAGTTATATGATATATTTGGTGCTACTAGAAATACAACCCATTCGCTAGTTTGTGGACAGTGATGTCTTATTATGTATTAAAGATTCTTGAAGAATCTGTATCCAATCCCTGAAGGAGTCACGACTACTATGAATAGAGAAAATTATCATATAAGGAATAATGATTATTAATCACATCTCGAAGGTGTGTCTTTGCAACTTTGCGTTGCACAAATATGCACTCTAATATATGCATGACAATGCTCTTAGCATTATTCTTTATTCTTATTGTTCTTGAAGAGCAATGAAACAAATGTCATGAAGACTAACTATTGTGAAATCACATGTTGTAATCTCCCTTGGACTATTCATGCCTATATTTATTTGCAAATAACGACTAATGTCGTGGCAATGGATTGTAACACCCGGTTTATATGAACAAAACCAGATGAAGCCATATGTGAGCCCCTGGAGTCAAATCTCACATATAGTTTACAAATGAATGGTAATCAATTCACAATGCTTAAAATATAACGAATATAATATAAAAACAAATAACCTCAGCTAGCAGACAACGGAAAGACTCTTCAATCTTCTGGTGTAGGCTCCACAGGGACCGACTGACTGGTTGATCACAAGCCTAACTTCCTCCTGAGGTGGGGTGAAATAGCAAGGGTGAGTCCATGTCGAACTCCGCAAGTATAACCAGGGGTTATGAAGGCTCAGAAACTGACACTGTTTTAACTGCGGTTGCTTTTAGAGTGGGTCAAGTTTTAAGCTTAAGCAGTAAAGGAATCCCAAACCCATTATTCACTCTTGTGGACAGATATCATCATCAATTTAATATCATCAGTAAAGTAAACACACAATTCTATCCATTGGTGTTCCAAGGCCGTTCATGACCGCGAACACGGCTGACATGTCAGTTTAATTAACTCTGCGCAGAGGTGTACACTTTCACTACGGGTCATGGTTTCCATCAGAGTAGGTTTGCAACCCCCTAACCAAATGAAGACCATATAAAGTCGCTCAAAAACCCTCCTAACAATATTGAATGGCCAACAGAGCTACAACCCCGTTTCTCCCAATTCTGGCAAACCACCAACAAAGCTAGGTAAAACCCTTGAGCAACTAAAGTCAGAGCCATGTGACCCCCATAGCTGTACTGTATATCCCGGATATCCACGAATGGATTAAGTCCTTATGGAGAGCTAAGAGCTTCATAAATAACAACACAAGCTCTTTCGCCCTATGTACCATGGCATCATCAACTATTTATCACAATTTAATCCATAAAGCAATAAGTAAATGTTTGTTGGTTGAGCGCTAGCAATTACTACCCAATGCATAACCCATAGGAGTTAAGGACCAAGTAATCAAGTCTAGGTAAATCCTTAGTGGCAAACAAGGAGGACACATGCATCATGAATTGTTAATTAAGGTGAATAGGACATCAAGGATGATCCCAAGCTATACTTGCCTCAAATACAATTCTTCATCAAGTCCAAAGCTCCAAGAGAAATCCTTCTTGATCATCAACCTCTTCTAGATCAGCAACGCAAAGCTTACCATCTACTCGATTCCAATCAGCAACACACAAACATATAGGGCCAATCATGCATAACAAACAAGGCTATAATTAGAACAATACACCAACAGTGGAAAATCAGTTTGAAAAGCTTATAAAACTATTCTACAGGTCACTACGATCACACAGACGTAAAGATCACCGAAATCGGAGCTAAACGGCGTAGTTATGAATTTTACAAGTTTACTAGTAATAAAATAATAAACTAAATAATAATTCGAAATTTAAAAGTTCAAAAACCTAACTAGCAGTGATACTAACATATAGATTACGAAATTACGAATCTAACGAAAGTTGAACGGTTCAAATCGGATTCAAAGCGAGAAAGATATGAAGATTTGAATTAGAGTGGTAGTTCTGTAATTAGACTGATTTCGAAATAAAAGATAAATCCAATCTGATTTTGATTGCTGGATAGTCTTCGTGCTAGATACTGGAGGAGCTAGCAAAATTCTGATGAAGGGAAACAATATATGGCTTTTGATGATTGGATGGATATGAGTATTTTCCTTGTATTTCTAGATTTATTCTTGTAAAGGAAAACGGCAAGAAAACGTACTTTATGTCATCATGATGTCACGGAGTTAGCAAAGGTGACATCATCAAGCTAAGCAAGCTAAGAAGGAGGCCATGCAGGCTGACGTGCAGTTCATCTACCAGTGAAAGATGGCGACGACGTACGGAACTACGAAAGGCATGGAACCATATGAATTAATAAGACACAACGAGATTGGGTTTCAAAGATGTGCTCACCATCATCGGCACAGGAGCGACGGCAACTATTACTATTAGTTGCTCGGATGCAACAGCTAGGGCACAACGACGGCTGCTGCTTGGCTTGGCGGACAGCGGCAAAAGTCGGCGAGATGACGGCTGCGAGGGCGAGTACCAGGCCACGAACTCGGCGAATTGCTCCAGCGCGAGTTTAGGGTTGCTGGGGCTGCTGTTCGTGTGTAGATGGGAACAGGGAAGCAGCACGCGAGGTCAACTTATATAGGGCTGGGCACGTACGCATACAAGGAAAGGATACCGGAATGTGCAGAGTCTGCTGCCGCGATGGAGTCCAATTCGAACGAATAGAGGAAAAGGAAATAAAGGAAGCGTGGCTCCAGTTCGAGTACGAGTCGAACTCAAATGAAGAACGCGACGCTGACTTGGGCTGGGATAACTGCGAGATCATCAGGGCTGACTTGGGCTGAATTGGAAAAAGAAATAGAGAGGAAAAAGAAAAACACCTTTTCTTTTATTTGAGCTCTTTTCAAATAGATTTTCACAAAGGATTTGAAATCGTTTTTAATTTCAGCCAAAACCAATCATCACAAAATAAATCCAAATGCACCAGCATGAATGCACAACCATGTTTCTAAACCCTATATTAAATTTTAATTTAATGAAAAATATTATTTACCTATATTTAATGAGCACAAAAATACATAAATAAATCATTTTATTCTATTTTCAAAAGAGGCAAAATTTGGGGTGTTACAAATCTACCCCCTTAAGATGAATCTCGTCGAGATTAGGAAGATAAAGATCGAAGAAATTGAGATATTCCGTCTACGAATCTTTGTCACTCCTCGAATATTTCCATTTTCTTGGTAAGGGTTCCTCTTATTTTGTGTGCCTTTTAATCTTTGTCCGAATAACATGCTTGCTTATTCCAAGACTTTGGCAGGCACTCAACATAACTCTCGGCTAACTCCATACCAACTCTCTATTAACTTTCAACTATTAGGCCACTTCACTAGAACTAACTTACTCTTCACACCCACTCTGTTCATACTTCAAAGTGAACTTACTAATTACCAACTTTATAGAACTAATGACATTACTTGGGTTCCACTCATAGCCTGATCTTAGTGTCATTCAAATCCTCTGGGCGTAACTATCTTTTACTAGCTAAGATATTGAAAACAATATTTTCCTCACCTTGTTAACATACTTCCACGTCATGTGTCTGTGTTCACTTCAATCCAATGCTAATGTCACATGCTTAAAACTAACTTAGTGAAGAAGTACTTTGTGTATCTTTTATCCCTAAGTAGACTATTCATCCAACTTTAAACATTAGTGACCTTTGCTCAAGTTAAGTCGCTCAAACTTTGGATCCAAATTTTTAGCTTGTGGTGTCATCCAAATCTTCTTAGCACAACTCTTCTTTGCTAAGGGCATCAGTAATGACTTTACAACTCTAGATAGTAGAACCTTTTTCAAGATATCGCTCTTGATTAGCCCAATCCACCTAGAACATGCATCTCAAATCCAACTTAGTAATCCTATGAATGCTTACAATCCACGTAGACATCTTTGTTAAAAACCATGTAACTGTTGCACTAAGGACCAATAGGATAGTACCTCCAGATCCAATGCTTCACTAGTCGACTTGACATCCAAACACACTTAATATCTTCTCTTGTAGTACCATCTGGAGAGACTTAGCCAAACCTTCCTTCAACCTCCACTAGAACCACATCATTCCAAGGAAACACTCTTGCATTCTTAAACTACTTCAACTCAACACCTCTCTCTAGAGTTCTCCATGCAATTCATCATAGAAACTGTAGAGAAGTCCAACATGCAACACATTCCTATGTCATTATTACTAACTTATCTTGAATTATAAGTTGAACTCTAAAGTGTTGTGATAGCTTGAGACATAATCCAATCATGTCAAGCACACAAGCTCCTTGTAGACGATCCATCCGTCATCAACCTTGAGTGAAAGATGCATGTGCTCAATGTTGACATCTCAACCATAAGATAGCTAATCCTCTCGGGTGAAGATCTAGAATGTATAAAACCTTCATGCTCGTAACTTCTTCAAGTGGCTACCCCCCTTAAGAAAAGATTACTAGGGGACCAGCAAAGGTAGCTTAAACATTCTCCTCAGTGAGTCATCCATCTTAATGGTCTGCTGACTTCCAAGAGAAATTTAGATGCATAAGCAAGAACAAGAAATCTGAAATTTCTCGCGAGCAGAAAAACAGCAGCTCAGTAAAACACCTCTAACTTCTCTTCTGTAAATCCGATGAAGTTGTACTTTATACCGTTGGAAAGCTGATGAAATCCTCTACAACTTCCTTATAGAAGATTTTTCCAAATTAAGCACTTATATTGGTCGAAAATAGCACGCAACCGAATCTGTTCCAGATTTCTAACAGCGCAGTTGCATCATCTTGTGATTTTCATAACTCTCAAACCAGACAGGATATGAAGGTTATTCTTGCGCTCCGATAGAGATATGGAAGTCTACTTTTGTCCAGAATTATTCCATAAATTTTTTTTTGTGGTCCAAGGGCAGAGGTATAAGCCAAGGAAGACAGGATGCTCCAAAAAGACAGGACATGGCAGGAACAAGAAAACCAACCCGGTTATTTATTACACTAAACCTTATACCTTAGGCCTATGAACTAAATGAACTTGTGGACAAACCAACAAGATCATTGCACTCAATACAAAGATCCAAAACAAACATATGCATAATAACAACTCAACAAAGCAATATAGTTGCACAAACCAAACAATGACTCAACTTTTCTCTACTAACGTTTTGTTGCATAGGGGGCATAAACTCCTACTTAAACACGGTGTGATTGCAGCGACATCCAGGATAACAACTTTTACGTGTGGATGTGCAAAACACGTTCTCCACTTCATTGATCCATGGTAGTCTAGCATGACTTCTCCACTCATCAATCTCATCAAGAGCTTCCTCATGATGTTCCTTACTTCGCCAACTCTAGTTAACTATCTTCCGGCTTCGATGGAGGACTTGGATTGTTAAGGTCATCTCCTTTATTTGCTAATCTTGCTCTATACTTTGGGATCATCCATAATTACTTGGTAGGCGTCTAGGGAAATACTCTTACTTGTCATCCTTCATCCCTTCCTAGTGTTTCCCAAGATATTCCCAAAAGAGCTTGATGAACAACCTCAGATATCACGACATTCTTGTCGAGGCGATCGGCGACAACCGAAAGTGAATGGATTCCACCAGTTGTGAACCGATAAACATATCCCTCCTTTCGATGTGTGCTTCTTTTGATCCGGTGACTCTTATACTTAGGATCGTCCACTTAGTTCATCTATACCCCACTTGAGCATGTTGATGCGGGTACGGGTCTTGCAATATATGCTCCAACCGAGGATGAAAGAAAGAAAAGACGTCCAATTCTAACTAGGCTTGCGTCCTACAGTCAGCACGGAGCTGATACCAACTTGTAACACCCGGTTTTATGAACAAAACCAGATGAAGCCATATGTGAGAGCCCTGGAGTCAAATCTCACATATAGTTTACAAATGAATGGTAATCAATTCACAATGCTTAAAATATAACGAATATAATATAAAAACAAATAACCTCAGCTAGCAGACAACGGAAAGACTCTTCAATCTTCTGGTGTAGGCTCCACGAGGGACCGCCCGACCGGTTGATCACAAGCCTAACTTCCTCCCGAGGTGGGGTGAAATAGCAAGGGTGAGTCCATGTCGAACTCCGCAAGTATAACAGGGGTTATGAAGGCTCGAAGGCGACCTTCGTTTTAGCTGCGGTTGCTTTTAGAGTGGGTCAAGTTTTAAGCTTAAGCGTAAAGGAATCCCAAACCCATTATTCACTCTTGTGGACAGATATCATCATCAATTTAATATCATCGAGACACAGTAAACACACAATTCTAATCCATTGGTGTTCCAAGGCCGTTCATGACCGCGAACACGGTGACATGTCGGTTTAATTAACTCTTGCAGAGGTGTACACTTTCACTACGGGTCATGGTTTCCATCGAGTAGGTTTGCAACCCCTAACCAAATGAAGACCATATAAAGTCGCTCAAAAACCCTCCTAACAATATTGAATGGCCAATGAGCTACAACCCCGTTTCTCCCAATTACGGCAAACCACCAACAAAGCTAGGTAAAACCCTTGAGCAACTAAAGTCGAGCCATGTGACCCCCATAGCTGTATCTTGTATATCCCGGATATCCACGAATGGATTAAGTCCTTATGGAGAGCTAAGAGCTTCATAAATAACAACACAAGCTCTTTTCGCCCTATGTACCATGGCATCATCAACTATTTATCACAATTTAATCCATAAAGCAATAAGTAAATGTTTGTTGGTTGAGCGCTAGCAATTACTACCCAATGCATAACCCATAGGAGTTAAGGACCAAGTAATCAAGTCTAGGTAAATCCTTAGTGGCAAACAAGGAGGACACATGCATCATGAATTGTTAATTAAGGTGAATAGGACATCAAGGATGATCCCAAGCTATACTTGCCTCAAATACAATTCTTCATCAAGTCCAAAGCTCCAAGAGAAATCCTTCTTGATCATCAACAACCTCTTCTAGATCGACAACGCAAAGCTTACCCGTCTACTCGATTCCAATCAAGCAACACACAAACATATAGGGCCAATCATGCATAACAAACAAGGCTATAATTAGAACAATACACCAACAGTGGAAAATCAGTTTGAAAAGCTTATAAAACTATTCTACAGGTCACTACGATCACACAGACGTAAAGATCACCGAAATCGGAGCTAAAACGGCGTAGTTATGAATTTTACAAGTTTACTAGTAATAAAATAATAAACTAAATAATAATTCGAAATTTAAAAGTTCAAAAACCTAACTAGCAGTGATACTAACATATAGATTACGAAATTACGAATCTAACGAAAGTTGAATGGTTCAAATCGGATTCAAAACGAGAAAGATATGAAGATTTGAATTAGAGTGGTAGTTCTGTAATTAGACTGATTTCGAAATAAAAGATAAATCCAATCTGATTTTGATTGCTGGATAGTCTTCGTGCTAGATACTGGAGGAGCTAGCAAAATTCTGATGAAGGGAAACAATATATGGCTTTTGATGATTGGATGGATATGAGTATTTTCCTTGTATTTCTAGATTTATTCTTGTAAAGGAAAACGGCAAGAAAACGTACTTTATGTCATCATGATGTCACGGAGTTAGCAAAGGTGACATCATCAAGCTAAGCAAGCTAAGAAGGAGGCCATGCAGGCTGACGTGCAGTTCATCTACCAGTGAAAGATGGCGACGACGTACGGAACTACGAAAGGCATGGAACCATATGAATTAATAAGACACAACGAGATTGGGTTTCAAAGATGTGCTCACCATCATCGGCACAGGAGCGACGGCAACTATTACTATTAGTTGCTCGGATGCAACAGCTAGGGCACAACGACGGCTGCTGCTTGGCTTGGCGGACAGCGGCAAAAGTCGGCGAGATGACGGCTGCGAGGGCGAGTACCAGGCCACGAACTCGGCGAATTGCTCCAGCGCGAGTTTAGGGTTGCTGGGGCTGCTGTTCTCGTGTGTAGATGGGAACAGGGAAGCAGCACGCGAGGTCAACTTATATAGGGCTGGGCACGTACGCATACAAGGAAAGGATACCGGAATGTGCAGAGTCTGCTGCCGCGATGGAGTCCAATTCGAACGAATAGAGGAAAAGGAAATAAAGGAAGCGTGGCTCCAGTTCGAGTACGAGTCGAACTCAAATGAAGAACGCGACGCTGACTTGGGCTGGGATAACTGCGAGATCATCAGGGCTGACTTGGGCTGAATTGGAAAAAGAAATAGAGAGGAAAAGAAAAACACCTTTTCTTTTATTTGAGCTCTTTTCAAATAGATTTTCACAAAGGATTTGAAATCGTTTTTTAATTTCAGCCAAAACCAATCATCACAAAATAAATCCAAATGCACCAGCATGAATGCACAACCATGTTTCTAAACCCTATATTAAATTTTAATTTAATGAAAAATATTATTTACCTATATTTAATGAGCACAAAAATACATAAATAAATCATTTTATTCTATTTTCAAAAGAGGCAAAATTTGGGGTGTTACATGGATGACCTCAATGAATGTTGTCATCAGGGGAGTATTTACATGATATTGATCGTAACTCATGAGACTTTGAAGATCTCAAATAATATACCTTGGTGGTGTTATTCTAAATGGGTGAGTTTGAAAGCTCTATTAAATTGAAGCCTCTATCATGACGCCATTTAAGTATGGGTTTATTTATGTATAATTTTATCTCATGGGTTCCGAAGTAACGTGATGTTAAGATTATATGAAACGATCGACTATGCATGCAATATACTTGCTAAGTTTCTATGTGCATATGCTTCCTGTAGAAGGCATTTTTTGACATAGCAGGGGGTAGTTCGCAAGGTTCAGGGGGAGAACTCACCTAGAGTATTAACCCTTGATCGAGATTATAGAGAATTCAAAATGATATGATCCGGAAGGTCACAATTTTTCCGAAGACATCTGTTGTACTCTTTTTTCCTTAATGAGTTTTTCTGAAGTTTCTCATGTAGGGTTTTTAATGAGGCAACAATGTGCAAATGCATTTAACGACAATAATGCACTCTTTCTCCATTTTTTCCCATTGGGTTTTGGAGTTTTAACGAGGCATATATTTGTCATGGTATTCGATCCAAGGGGGAGTGTTAAGAATTCCTTTAATCACGAAGATTGTAAAATGTCGAAGACATTTGTTGTACTCTTTTTCCCATAAATGAGTTTTCGAAGTTTCTCATAATGGTTTTTAATGAGGCAACAAGTGCAACACATCTAGCGGCACTATGTACTCTTTCTCCATATTTTTCCCATTGGGTTTTTAGGAGTTTTAATGAGGCATGAGTTGATCGCGGTATTCGCCCAAGGGGAGTGTTGGGAAACAAAACCCTAACTCACACGAACTCTTTCCTAGAAGGAAAGGAGAAGGATGAATCCTAATCCTAGTCCGTTTGTATGTGGGCTCTTACCAAAACTCTCCGGCCTTGGCTGGAATATAGAAAAGAGTAGAAGGAGGAATCCTAATCCTAGTCCATTTATTGTGTGGGCAATTTCCATACTCTAGTACTTATTCGGACTATATATACGTGGGAGATCCTCCATTGTAAAGTACCAATATTTAGATGAATAAAGAATAGTCTCCCTACACCTTGTGTCTATGTGTTCTACTTTCATCCTACTATGTGATCGTGAGAGACAGAGAGGGGAAGGTCCTAACCGCTGATGACAAGTTTTTTAACACGTTATCAGCACGACAAGCTCTTCGTCGACATCGTCGTTGAAGCCGCCGCCCGATCTTGAGATCGCCGCCTCGTGCCGTCGTCCCGCCCGCAACTACCGACGACGTCAACATCCCCGGCGTTGTTAGCGGAACGGATCTGCTACGTGCGCACGCTCTGAATACGCCTCGCATCGGCTCATCGTCACGCCGGCAGGTCCCCACGGCCTAGCCGAACTGTCCTACGTGACAGCCTTCGCTTCTTCTCGAACAAGAATCAAAGGTACGAATGAATTGTTTTAAGTAGATTAGACTTGTTGGGTTTCTAATCTACTAGACAAAGAAAAGAATATCGGTAACCTTGGTACTAGATTTGAAGGCCATCGTGGGCCGTGGCCATACAGTGGCATAAAGCATGAAGGCTACCGCCTGCCACCACACAACATGACACGACACGAAGGTCGTGATTTCCGTTTGAGGTTGCTGTTGCGCACCCAAGGCAATCAGAATTTTGTCATAGCCTGTAGGTAAATATAGTATCTTGAATAGATCTATTCTACTTCGTTTTTAATTGGAATTTATTTTCCATGCCTTCATGCACGAAGGTGATAGCCAGTCGTAACTGCACCCTGCTGCCTTTGCCTGAAGCATCGAATACAATTCATGTTGTGAGCCGCCGAGGCTAAGCCAAAGCCACATCACCTATAGCCAGATCCGCATTGTGTGCCCCTGCCACCTAAAGCAGCCAACCTGAAGCTATGACGATGGTAGAACTGTATTCTACGTTTTACGCGCTGGAAAACAGATGGCACGTAGTGTATCCCCGTTTTCGCAATTAATTAAACTCCCGAATTTGCGTTAACGATTGAAGCCACACGATGCTACCATAGCTGCATCCTTCGCGGCCTGCACGCCGCGACTAGGTCATCACACAGGCATGTCAATGTCCTTGCATATATGCCTTACGCAGCATGAATTTTCAACAAACAGACTACGGTATGCATTATCAATTTGTTTGATGAGTTTTATTTCTACTAGATTAAATCCAGAAGATATAACTAGTTTCTAGTAGATTACAATTTTTTCCTAGATGCAAAATCTATCACATGATCTTGCTACTTAGCAGTAGTTGAATCTTAAACTGAGCCGATGTGGTGGACACGGTAGCCAGCTAGCTTGGTATACTGCGGATTGCATCTTGAAAAATGCTAGTATGTCGCTAAATGCAAGCACATCTATATTTTTATGGCCTTGCCTTGTTTACAGCTGACCAAGATTTCAGATGAATAAAGAATAGTCTCCCTATCTTATGTCTACTTGTTCTAATTCTTTCATCTACTACGTGATCATGAGGGACGGAGAGGGAAGGTCCTAACCGGAAACGGATTCGGCAATCCGTGAATAGGCCGATTCTTAACACGTTATCAACACGACGCTCTAACCAACTAAACTAGATTGAATGCCAATGTCAAGTGGATATAAAATTAATCCCGGGTATATCCACATCTACGCCGGGTAGAAGCATTCATTTATTTATATTTTAACCTATTTGGTTGCTCCTCATGGCTACAGACTATCCGGCATAACTCTGTGCTATACAACACGGAGTATAACTAAACAACTAGTTTAGTTTGGATTTGTGCGTTTTAATGCATATAAATATCAAGGCATTCCACAAAATGGGCATTCATCTCCCCCTAATGCCGAGATATTTAATAGCATACTAAAATCCCCAATCACCAACTTCAAGTGGTGTATGCATGTATGCTTTAGTGGTGATTTATCCGGGAAATATTACGCCACGAGGGGGTATATTACTATTTTTATATGCAGTGAGCTTGGACTTTATTAATGCGGTTGCATGAATACTGCATTGCATGTAATTCCTTCTACGGGAGGAGTATATAGGCCATAACTTCTGTTCAAGTATAAACTATTGCTCTGCAGGTTCTTGGTTTCAACAAAAAAACATATGTAGTCATCCGGACTTAACACCTTTAGTTCTTGGCGTAACCCATAACTTAGACAAAACAATCCTTTAGGGTCTAATGCTCATCAATTGTTATACAATTGACGGTCGATCCCTGTCCTTTGTGTATATTGACCTTCTAGGTTATGTGTATGAGAAAAGACAACTAATGGTGGCATTGCGCTTTCGGGCGCGTTAGCTTGGTGTGCATAGGAGAGCAAGAATGTGGCATTTAGCCATGGTTGCAGAGCAAAAAGCCTTGGATGTAGAGTTAGTTTATAGTCCAGCTCTTTTTATTGCCCAAAAAGTGACTCAATTACTCGTACCATAGAGAAAAATTGAGTCATTATATTAATCATAACATATTTGTATTCTATATAAAGCATGGCTTGGATCAATTCATTTTTCAGCATGAAGAGAGAAGCTTTTAATAGAATAGATAAGACCAAGAATTTTTATTTATCCGGGAAATGTTATGTTGGCTGCTTGGCGAGAGCAACAAAGACCAATATCCTTCTAGGATAGGTTCTCCATTGATAGCACAACTAAATATCATCACTATTAGTGTTGTGGTCATAATCCATGTGGCCTTTCAGAGCCAAGGATAGATAATATAACCGATATGGTTAATGCCAAGTTAGCTTCTAGCTCATCGTGATGTGGGATTCAAAATCTTGCTTACCCGCTTTTCTATCTTACGGTAGTTGGAAAAGGATCTTAATAAATTTAGTGAGGTGTGGCATATACAAGGACTTCTGGCCAGTATATTAATGCACAAAGTAGTCACTCCACCCATATTAATCGGCTTACTTTACTTGTAGATAGACAATACAATAATTTTCCCCTATATGTTACCCTTTGTCCTTTTCGCGACTATGGATACCTCTAAACCGAGTCATGATATGCACTTCGTGGGGCTTCACAAGTCCAAGAAAGGACAATACAACGTTCTTCATCAAGAAGAAATATCATGCTTTTGCACTAATCAGGGAAAAGAAAAAAAAAAACTTAGAATATTAAATCTTCTAGTATTATTGTAACAACTTCAAGTTGCCTAGGGGAATGTATTATCTATTAGAAAACGTTGGTTTGAAACAAACCTCGGTTAGGATGACACCTCATGCTAGTTCTCTACAGAGAGACAGGGGGCAACATGTTGACTTCAGATCATTTGTTATCCCAACTAATATAATGATGTAAGCCTATATTATCATGTTTGGCAAAATATACCAACCACGGCAAGGTATAATCTCCCCGAGGAAATTTACAAGTGAATCCCAAATTCATAAATGCGCTATATCGACAAGTCTCATGCGATGGTTTATTCTTCAGGTTACTTCGGGTAAATAAACCAAAGCGTTAAAGAGAGCGTCGAGGGAGAGAGAGAAAAATGGTCTTCTATATAGCCATACATGCTTTATTTATTTCCCAAAAATTTTCCAAGCATATGTGTTGTTCTATGGTATATTTATAGTGGTCTTAGAATAATACTTCGGGATTATATAACCCATATAAAACATAATCACATAAACATGCAAGGAAAAAGAATCCCATATTAAACCTCCAACAGGAGCAAAAACAATTTAACATAAAATTGTATGAAAGCTAACAAATCTAGAAAATTCTGCTTCTAGATATATATAGTCGAAGTCATATGAGAATAAATTTATGCCAAATGTATTACGAGGTGCCGTTGGACCTATGCACAAATGAAGTCACCTAAACTTTAGTGCCCATACGCAAAAACAAAATTGCCGCACATATATATATGTATATATTTCTATCACTTCAGGGATAACATGCTCCACCATGTGTGCTGGAGCGAGATTTGTGCATATGGTGCACGCAAGGAGCTCAAAATCATATATGCCAAAAATTACTCGCATGTGAGGCTAAATAATAACCAACAGGGTTGCCAAATACGCATTACACGATGAGCAATTGCGCAGAGCGCGCCAACTGCGGGTGGCGCACAGTGAGCCGTGTAAGTGTAAAAACCTGGTCAGCAGTAAACAAGGCAAGGCCATAAAAATATAGATGTGCTTGCATTTAGCGACATACTAGCGTTCTTCAAGATGCAAGCCGCAGTATACCAAGCTAGCTGGCTGCCGTGTCCACCACATCGGCTCAGTTTAAGATTCAACTACTGCTAAGTAGCAAGATTATGTGATAAATTATGCATCTAGGAAAAAATTGTAATCTACTAGAAACTAGTTATATCTTCTGGATTTAATCTAGTAGAAATAAAACTCATCAAACAAATTGATAATGCATACCGTAGTCTGTTTGTTGAAAATTCATGCTGCGTAAGGCATATATGCAAGGACATTGACATGCCTGTGTGATGACCTAGTCGCGGCGTGCAGGCCGCGAAGGATGCAGCTATGGCAGCATCGTGTGGCTTCAATCATTAACGCAAATTCGGGAGTTTAATTAATTGCGAAAACGGGGATACACTACGTGCCATCTGTTTTCTAGCGCGTAAAACGTAGAATACAGTTCTACCATCGTCATAGCTTCAGGCTGGCTGCTTTAGGTGGCAGGGGCACACAATGCGGATCTTGGCTACAGGTGATGTGGCTTCGGCTTAGCCTCGGCGGCTCACAACATGAATTGTATTCGATGCTTCAGGCAAAGGCAGCAGGGTGCAGTTACGACTGGCTATCACCATCGTGCATGAAGGCATGGAAAATAAATTCCAATTAAAAACGAAGTAGAATAGATCTATTCAAGATACTATATTTAGCTACAGGCTACGACAAAATTCTGATTGCCTTGGGTGCGCAACAGCAACCTCAAACGGAAATCACGACCTTCGAGTCGTGTCATGTTGTGTGGTGGCAGGCAGCAGCGTTCATGCTTTATGCCACTGTATGGCCACAGCCCACGATGGCCTTCAAATCTAGTACCAAGGTTACTGATATTCTATTCTTTGTCTAGTAGATTAGAAACCCAACAAGTCTAATCTACTTAAAACAATTCATTCGTACCTTTGATTCTTGTTCGAGAAGAAGCGAAGGCTGTCACGTAGGACAGTTCGGCTAGGCCGTGGGGACCTGCCGGCATGACGATGAGCCGATGCAAAGGCAGATTCGTAGCAGGCAGAGATAGCAGATCCGTTCCGCTAACAACATCGGGGATGTCGATGTCGTCGGCGAGTAGTCGCGGCGGGATGTTGGCACAAGCGTCGGTGCCGAAGATCGGCGGCAGCTTCAACGGCGAAGTAAAAATCTCAACCCAATGGGAAAAAATGGAGAAAGAGTGCATTATTGTCGTAGTATTCGTCCAAGGGGGAGTGTTAAGAATTCCTTTAATCCTGAAGATTGTAAAATGTCCCGAAGACAGCTGTTGTACTCGTTTTCCCATAAATGAGTTTTCCAGAAGTTTCTCATAATGGTTTTTAATGAGGCAACAAGTGCAACACATCTAGCGGCACTATGTACTCTTTCTCCATATTTTTCCCATTGGGTTTTTAGGAGTTTTAATGAGGCATGAGTTGATCGCGGTATTCGCCTAAGGGGGGAGTGTTGGGAAACAAAACCCTAACTCACACGGACTCTTTCCTAGAAGGAAAGGAGAAGGATGAATCTAATCCTAGTCCGTTTGTATGTGGGCTCTTACCATACTCTAGTACTTATTCGGACTATATATACGTAGGAGATCCTCCATTGTAAAGAACGAATAGATTCAGATGAATAAAGGATAGTCTCCCTATCTTGTGTCTATTTGTTCTACTTCTTTCATCTACTACGTGATCATGAGAGACGGAGAGGGGAAGGTCCTAACCGCTGATGACAAGTTTCTTAACACGGTTATATTATCTATCCTTGGCTCTGAAAGGCCACATGGATTATGACCACAACACTAATAGTGATGATATTTAGTCGTGCTAATAACATGTTAAGAAACTTGTCATCAGCGGTTAGGACCTCTCCTCTCCGTCTTTCATGATCACGCAGTAGATGAAAGTAGAACAAGTAGACACAAGATGTAGGGAGACTATTCTTTATTCATCTGAATCTTCGTTGCTTACAATGGAGGATCTCCCACGTATATATAATCCGGATAAGTTCTAGAGTATGGAAATCGCCCACACAATAAACGGACTAGGATTAGGATTCCTCATGACAATGCTCTTAGCATTATTCTTTATTCTTATTGTTCTTGAAGAGCAGTGAAACATATGTCATGAAGACTAACTATTGTGAAATCACATGTTGTAATCTCCCTTGGACTATTCATGCCTATGTTTATTTGTAAATAACGACTAATGTCGTGGCAATGGATGACCTCAATGAATGTTGTCATCAAGGGGAGTATTTACATGATATTGATCGTGTAACTCATGAGACTTTGAAGATCTCAAATAATATACCTTGGTGGTGTTATTCTAAAGGGCGAGTTTGAAAGCTCTATTAAATTGAAGCCTCTATCATGACGCCATTTAAGTATGGGTTTATTTATGTATAATTTTATCTCATGGGTTCCAGAAGTAACGTGTTAAGAAACTTGTCATCAGCGGTTAGGACCTTCCCTCTCCGTCTCTCATGATCATGTAGTAGATGAAAGAAGTAGAACAAGTAGACACAAGATAGGGAGACTATTCTTTATTCATCTGAATCTTCGTTTTTTACAATGGAGGATCTCCCATGTATATATGGTCGAATAAGTCTAGAGTATGGAAATCGCCCACACAATAAACGGGTAGGATTAGGATTCCTCCTTCTCCTCTTTCTATATTCCGGCCTAGTCCGTTTGTATGTGGGCTCTTACCAAAACTCTCCGGCCTTTGGCCGGAATATAGAAAAAGAGGAGAAGGAGGAATCCTAATCCTAGTCCGTTTATTGTGTGGGCGATTTCCATACTCTAGGACTTATTCGGACTATATATATATGGGAGATCCTCCATTGTAGAAAACGAAGATTCGGATGAATAAAGAATAGTCTCCCTATCTTGTGAACTTCAAGTTGCCTAGGGAAATGTATTATGTATTAGAAAAACGACACCTCATGCTAGTTCTCGCAGCGAGAGAGGCAAGGGCAACATATTGACTTGAGATCATTTGTTATCCCAACTATTGATGTAAGCCTATATTATCATGTTTGGCCAAATATACCAACCACGGCAAGGTATAATCTCCCTCGAGGAAATTTACAAGTGAATCCCACATCACAATAAAGCCGAAGCTAATTTTGATATTAATCAATTATCAGTCATAGTAGTTATCCTAGGCTCTAAAGTGCCATATGGAATTTGACAACTACATATGTTTCCTTGATGTATCTTTTACCATATGAAATTTTTGCTATCGGTTGAGAGTCTATCCCGAAGGACATTGGTCTTTGTTGCTCTTGCCAAGCAACCAAAAAATAACATTTCCCTAGATAAATAAAAATTCTTGGTCTTCTCATTCTATTAAAAGCTTCTCTCTTCATGCTGAAAAATGAATTGATCCAAGCCATGCTTTATATAGAATACAAATATGTTGCAATAAATACAATGACTCAATTTTGCTCTATGGTACGAGTAATTGGGTCATTTTTTGGGCAATAAAAAGGAGCTGGACTATGAAATAACAGTGCAGACGAAGCTTTTTGCTCTGCAACCATGGCTACAAGCTAACGCGCTGAAAGCGCAATGCCACCATTAGCGATCTTTTTCTCATGCATATGACCTAGAAGGTCAATATAACAATTGGTGAGCATTAGACCTTGAAGGATTGTTTTGTCTAAGTTATGTGTTACGTTAGTAACTAAAGGAGCCAAGTCTAGATGACTATGTTTTTGTTGAAAGCAAGAACGTCTTGAGCAATAGTTTATACTTCACCGAAGTTATGGTCTCAACAAGAAGTTGAGGATATATACTCCTCCCTGTAGAAGGAATTACATGCAACGCAAAGATATTCATGTAACTGCATTGATAAAGTCCAAGCTCACTGCATATAAAAATAGTAATATATTTCTGTGCGTAATATTTCCCAAATAAATCACCACTACTGACAAGCATACATACACCACTTGAAGTTGGTGATTAGGGATTTTAGTATGCTATTAAATATCTCGGCATTAGGGGGAGATGAATGCCCATTTTGTGGAATGCCTTGATATTTATGAATCAAAACGCACAAATCTAAACTAAACTAGTTGTTTAGTTATACTCCTCTGTTGTATAGCACGAGTTATGCCGGATAACTTGTAGTGATGAGGAGCAACCAAATTGGTTAAAAATAAATAAATGCTTCTACCCGAAGTAGATGTGGATATACCCAGGATTAATTTCATGTCCACTTGACATTGGCATTTTGATCAAATTATACGGGGGCCTTTTGCAAATATGATCTAGTGGCCTATGTCACAAGCATATGCTCGTGAAGCAAGCTCACATTGTATGTGATAAAACTCCTCTCATACTCCCCGTAAAGAAATCACCCTGTTGGTGAGTTACCTCATGATGAGGTTCATCCCGGAGATGAAAATCCTAGCAATGCGCGCGCATACTATAATCTTTTGGGAATACGGAACAACAATGGATCTATCATTTTTGGGAAATAATGAAGATCATTATTAAGATGTTTAAAGTCGAGATTATGTGTCGACACTAGTTTACCTCTATAATTGCTAAATGAGTCTCTTTATGAGAATGGGATCCGGAATAAAGTCCATGGCAAGAGTGCTTGAAGCCCTCATATCGGGTCAAATGAAATGTGCAATTGAGGTTGAACCAAAAATCGCTAAGTGGATATCTTGAACCCGATGTTCGGATAACTATGGGTCATTATTGAAATAATATGTGGTGAAAAGCGATGGTTCAAAGGGTCATAATAGACCAACTCTGACATGAGTTCTGTAAAATATGTTCCGCTATATAATGAATCTGGCTAATGGCATGAATTAAATATGCAGTAATGGGATTATGAAAATCCATGGAAAGCAACATTAAAATCTCGTACCAATATTGTCCTTTATGTGAAGTAATCTCTCCATAAAGACAACAGCTCCCTGAAGGATTTTTCCTTGAAGGAATATGGTTATAAGTCCAAATGCACCAAAATATGTGAATTCCTTGATAGGGATAAAGACCCATATATGACCCAAGAGAGATAATAAAAGGAGGAACCAAAAGCAAAAAGTATACCATATAAGCACATATGCATTCCATGAGATTTTGCTATGCATGTATATGCTTGATAGATAGCATTATCCACCTGAAGATTTTGGAATTGAAATATCCTCTAAAAGTTATATGATATATTTGGTGCTACTAGCAATATGCCCCATTCGGGCTAGTTTGTGGATAGTGATGTCTTATTATGTATTAAAGATTCTTGAAGAATCAGAGCCAATCCCCTGAAGGAGTCACGACTATTATGAATAGAGAAAATTATCATATAAGGAATAATGATTATTAATCACATCTCAAAGGTGTGTCTTTGCAACTTTGCGTTGCACAAATATGCACTCTAATATATGCATGACAATGCTCTTAGCATTATTCTTTATTCTTAATGTTCTTGAAGAGCAAAGTGAAACAAATATCATGAAGACTAACTATTGTGAAATCACATGTTGTAATCTCCCTTGGACTATTCATGCCTATATTTATTTGCAAATAACGACTAATGTCGTGGCAATGGATGACCTCAATGAATGTTGTCATCAGGGGGAGTATTTACATGATATTGATCGTAACTCATGAGACTTTGAAGATCTCAAATAATATACCTTGGTGGTGTTATTCTAAATGGGTGAGTTTGAAAGCTCTATTAAATTGAAGCCTCTATCATGACGCCATTTAAGTATGGGTTTATTTATGTATAATTTTTATCTCATGGGTTCCGAAGTAACGTGATGTTAAGGTTATATGAAACGATCCCGACTATGCATGCAATATACTTGCTAAGTTTCTATGTGCATATGCTTCTGTAGAAGGCATTTTTGACATAGCGGGGTAGTTACGCAAGGTTCAGGGGGAGAACTCACCTAGAGTATTAACCCTTGATCGAGATTATAGAGAATTCAAAATGATATGATCCAGAAGGTCACAATTTGTCCTGAAGACATCTGTTGTACTCTTTTTTCCTTAATGAGTTTTCCTGAAGTTTCTCATGTAAGGTTTTTAATGAGACAACAATGTGCAAATGCATTTAACGACAATAATGCACTCTTTCTCCATTTTTCCCATTGGGTTTTTGGAGTTTTAACGAGGCATATAGTTGTCATGGTATTCGCCCAAGGGGGAGTGTTGGGAAACAAAACCCTAACTTACACGGACTCTTTCCTAGAAGGAAAGGAGAAGGATGAATCCTAATCCTAGTCCGTTTGTATGTGGGCTCTTACCAAAACTCTCCGGCCTTGGCTGGAATATAGAAAGAGGAGAAGGAGGAATCCTAATCCTAGTCCGTTTATTGTGTGGGCGATTTCCATACTCTAGAACTTATCCGGACTATATATACGTGGGAGATCCTCCATTGTAAGCAACCAATATTTAGATGAATAAAGAATAGTCTCCCTATCTTGTGTCTACTTGTTCTACTTCTTTCATCTACTATGTGATCATGAGAGACGGAGAGGGAAGGTCCTAACCGCTGATGACAAGTTTCTTAACACGTTATCTTAAAACAATTCATTCGTACCTTTGATTCTTGTTCTAGAAGAAGTGAAGGCTGTCACGTAGGGACAGTTCGGCTGGGGCCGTGGGGACTGCCGGCGTGACGATGAGCCGATGCAAAGGCAGATTCGTAGCGGCGAGAGGTAGCAGATCCGTTCCGCTAACAACGCCGGGGATGTCAATGTCGCCGGAGTAGTTGCCGCCCGATCTTCGCACGAAATGGAGGTTTTTTGGCGACTCATGAGGTCTGTCTCGGCGCCGCAGCGACTCAAGTTCCGCCCGACGGCCGCCGTCCGCTTGTTCCACTCGCTTTCCCCCGCCACGTTCTTGTAATCCGCCCCGGTCGCGTCACCGTCTTTGCCGCCGTCCGCATCCCGGGCCGCCGGAGCGGGTGCGCCACCGCCGGCGGGAACCCAAACCCTAGGGGTCCGACGCCATTGCCGGGCGCTCCCATCCTCTTCCTCCGTTCGCCGCCGCCACCAACTCCACGCCAGTCACCTGGTTGCGTGCGCCCCTCCATCCCACCTCCAACGCCATCGCCGCCTACTTCCCGAGGTGGCTTCATGGCGGCGGCGAGTGGGAAGAAGGGTGCTCCTAGGGAGAACCCGAAGTCGGCGATCCGCTGAGTAAACTTTGATTGAGAGAAGCGGAAAACGATGGTGTGGTGCTAGATCAGGAGGTCCGGGAGTCTCTCCCAGCGGTGAAGTGGATGGAGGTGGCAAAGTTGTCGCCGACGAAAGAATTTTAGCGTGGCATCTCTCGAGGCCACGATGCTTTCAGCATGGAATCCGGCAAAGGAGGTGACGTTCCGATTTATCGAGAAGAATTTGTTCGTCATCCAAGCCTTCTGCTTAGGCGACTGGAAGAAGATCATGGAAGATGGCCCGCGGGTCGCTCAAAGAACTCGGGGTCCGTGAAGAGGGCCCTCGGCCGGCCGACATCGAGGACAAACAGTCAAATGATCTGGATGACACAGCCTCAAGTCCTATCAAGACAACAACACGCCAGATGGAGTTTTGAAGCCCGTTGATGAAGTGGAAGCGGGAAGCAGTGTTGGGGTCCCTCCTCCACCACCGGTCTACCAATCTCCAAGGGAGAGGAAGAAAGCGAGGAGGGGATGATCTTTGCTGAGGATGATCGTACAGAAAAGGCGGGCTCCCTAGAGGAGTGCCGCCAAAGAACAATGAGTTGTTTGCTGAAACGTCATGGCATTGGCAATCTTTGCGGCAAAGTGAAAGAGCTCCGCGAGCTTGTGGAGAGGGCCACCCCTACAGTTTTATGTGTGCTTGAGACACAAGTGCAAAAATCACGTGTAGAGGGTTTAAAAAAGACACTCGGCTTCGATAATTCCTTTGCTGTTAGTAGTGATGGCCGTAGTGGTGGTTTAGGAATTTTTTGGAATAATAATATCAGTGTGACTCTTTTACCGTACTCACAAATATCATATTGATGCGATTATCTCGGAGGGAGACGCTGACCCTTGGAGACTTACTTTGTGTGTATAGGGAAGCTCGGTGAGTGAGAGATACAAGACTTGGGATCTTCTCAAGTTTATAAAATCATCTTCACATCTACCGTGGGTATGTATCGGTGATTTCAATGAAGTTTTACATCGAGCGGAGCATGTGGGGGTGCAGGAACGCAAAGTGAAGCAATGATGGCCGCCGGGAGATGGTAGATGTTTGTGGCCTTATTGATATTGGTTTCTCTCAAGCGCCCGTGGACATTTGAGAAAAAGTCGGTGGTGGCAAATATTGCCGTAAGGCTTGATCGGCGCTAGTTACTAGTGATTTGGTTTGCTCGTTTCAGAATGCAGCGTCGCGTAATCTTGTTTCGGGCGTCGATCATGGGCCCATAATTTTGTCATGGAGGAACGATGGTGACAAACAAAAATCAAGAGCCAGGTTCGATATGAAGTCATGTGGGAGGGCCATGAGTCCTTCCCCCGTCGACTATGAGTGAAGCTTGGCGAGAATGAAGGTGCATCGGCCACGATGAATGATTTGAAGAAGAAACTCAAGGGGGTCTCACAAGACTTGAGAGGCTGGGAGAGGCCGAGCTTTGGCAATGTGAGGAGGGAGCTAAATAAGCTGAAAAAGATTTGGAGGCCCTTCAATCGGTTCCCGATAGGACGGGTCCTTCTCATGCCGAGATCAAGGTGGTTGAAAAGATAAATGAGCTAAATTATAGAGAAGAGATTATGTGGAAACAACGTTCGAGAGTGCAGTGGCTGGCTGCAGGTGACAAGAATACAAGATTTTTTCACCTACGTGCTAGTCAAAGAAGAGATGACGACGAGTTTTTTCAAGAACTTGTATACCTCAGAAGGTACGAGAAATATGTAGGCTGTTCTGGAGACGGTTCCTGTGAAAGTTACTCCAGAGATGAATAGTGCCTTGATATCTCCGTTTTCAGAAAAGGAGATCAAGGAGGCCCTCTTTCAAATGTTCCCGACGAAGGCACCGGGACCAGATGGATTTCCTGCCCATTTTTTCCAACGCCATTGGGAATTATGTGGTAAGGAGGTCACTGCAGCAGTGATGGGTGTTCTTGAGGGAAAGGATGATCCGGCCATCATTAATGATACGATTATTGTGCTTATCCCCAAAGTGGCTAGTCCGGAGGATTTGGGGCAGTTCAGACCTATTAGCTTATGCAATGTGATCTATAAGATTGTGTCTAAGGTGGCAGCGAATAGGTTGAAGTTGATACTCCCTGATATCATCTCTGAGGAGCAGTCGGCTTTTGTCCCGGGAGATTAATTACTGATAATATCATAACAGCTTACGAGTGCTTGCATTTTATGAAGCAATCAAAACCCGGAGTCCAGTCTTTGTGCTTTGAAACTTGATATGAAAAAAGGCCTATGATCTAGTTGAGTGGCGTATTTGAAGCAATCATGACAAATTTGGGTTTTCATCCACTTTGGGTTAAATTGATAATGAGGTTAGTAACATCGGTTTCATCCTCGAGTTACGTTAAATGGCAAGTGTCTTGAGACTTTCAAACCAACTAGAGGAATTCGCCGGGGAGATCCAATTTCTCCATATCTATTTTTGATAGCAAAGAGAGGGCCTTTCGTGCCTCCTAAACTCTTGTGTTCGATCATCAGCTATTAGGGGAATTCAGGTTGCGCCATCTGCACCGATGGTGAGCCACCTCCTTTTTGCAGATGATAGCCTACTGTTTTTCAAGGCAAATAGTGAGAATGCGGTTGTGGTGAAGGATGTTCTACAGAAATATTGTGATGCTTCAGGCCAACAAATTAATGAACAAAAATCTTCCATTCGTTTTGCAAAGAAATGTCGCCGACAAAGAAGAGAAGAGATCAAGGGGGTTCTCGATTGTGTGTAATGAATGTTTAAGTGAGAAGTACTTGGGCATGCCTTCAGCTGTAGGCTCATCTACCAATGGAACTTTCAAATATTTGAGAGATAGGGTGTGGGCCAAAATTCAAGGGTGGATGGAGCAATGTCCGTCTTTCGGTGGCAAGGAAGTGCTGATCAAGTCGTAGTGCAAGCGATTCCTACCTACTCTATGGCATGTTTCAAGTCGCCAAGAGGTTTGTGCAAACATCTAACAAGCCTAGTCAGAGGTTTTTGGTGGGGAAGCAAAAATGGCAAGAGAAAAACTTGTTGGGTGGCGTGGGATGATATGGTGATGCCAAAAGTTCTGGGTGGACTTGGGTTCAGAGATTTTGAGCTATTCAACCTAGCGCTACTTGCAAAGCAAGCCTGGCGCCTACTCCAGGAACCGGCATCGCTAAGTGCTAAAATCCTCAAATCAGTTTACTTCCCCAACAGAGATTTTTTGGAGGCAGGTTTGGGATCCTCACCCTCCAAAATTTGGCGGTCTATATTAGATGGCCGAGAGGTTTTGCAGATGGGCCTGATTAGAAGAATTGGTACTGGAACGAGTACGTCAATATGGAACATGGATTGGTTGCCGACTGAGGGTCTACGCCGGCCCATCCCGAGCCGGGCACCCAACCCTCCTCAATGGGTGTCTGAACTGATCGATCAATCGACGGCATCGTGGGACCAGAGTAAACTGCAATGCTTCTTCTCGCCAGCGGATATGGATGTAATCCAAAATATTCCACTAAGTCTGAGATCACAAGGGGATTTCTGGGCTTGGCATCATGAGAAGAATGGAGTCTTCTCGGTTCGATCAGCTTATAGAATGTTGAGTTTTAAACGTGCTCTGTCAGATTAGCAAAATGCTCACTGCCATCAGCGGATGTTCTTCAGCATAGAAATATGGCTGAGCATGGAAATTGTACCCTGTGCGGGGCAGCAGACTCTTGGCGACACTCTCTGGTGGAGTGCCATATGGCAAAATGCGTATGGGCATTGGAGAGGGAAGAGATAGTTGAACATCTATGTGAATCGCAGGCGATGGACTCAAGAGGATGGCTAGCAAAGCTTTTTGATACCCAACCACATTCAGATGCAGTGAGGGTCTCGGTGTCACTTTGGGCGATCTGGTATGCAAGAAGAAAGGCTATCCATGAGAATATTTTTCAAAGTCCACTGTGTCGACACATTGCTTTATTAACAGATATTGTGACGAGCTGCAAGATTCTAATCCCAAGCCAAAGCATCTACCAAAGTCTGGTGGTCAGCATATAATTGGCAGATGGCTACCACCCCAGGTCGGTTTTCAGTAAAGATAAATGTTGATGCTGCACTTTCCAAAAATTCAAAAAGATTGCGGTGGCTGCTATAGCAAGAGATCAAGATGGTGCATTCCTGGGAGCATCAGGTATTGTGCTTGAGGGGATCGTTGAAGCTGAAATCGCTGAAGCTGTAGCTTGTAGAGAGGGTCTTGATCTTGCTGCTGATCTTAGCGTATCATCCATCAGAATCGCCTCCGATTGCGAGAACGTCATAAGAAGCTTGAAGGGGCCAGGGATGGGTGTATATGGGCAGATTGTTCGGGAGATCAAGGCTAGATCGGTTGATTTCCTACAAGCTGATTTTGTTCATGAAAATAGGAGTACAAACATAGACGCCCATTGTATAGCTAGAAGTTTAATTTCAGCAAGCTTAGGCAGACAAGTTTGGTTTATTTCGCCGCCATTTGGCGTTTGTAATTTGGTGAACCCAGTTGTGGGTTAAATAAAATTTTGTTACCCCTCAAAAAAAAAAAAAAAAAAGGAGGAAAGAAGAAAAGCCAGCACGCCAAGCTAGGAAAAAGAAAATACAACTTTTATTTTTAATTGAAATAGAATTCAAATAAAATCAACCATCACAAAAATAAAGATGCAGCTGCATGAATGCACAGGAATGTGTCTAGCCTTATGATAAATTTTAGTTTCATAAAATTTATTATTTCACTACATTCGATGCATCCCTATATTGCATAAATAAATCAATTTAAACTATTTTAAATTCAAGCAAATTTTAGGGTGTTACAAGAACATCCAAAAATATTCGTCGCCCTCATATCCCTTTTCATTGTGCAATATAGCTCCAGTTATTTCAGTTCACACTCCCTATTGCTATAGCTGCATCAAGAGGATTGGTTGCTAAAAAAGGTGAAAAGAAAGAAAGAGGACAAAAGTCCCAAAGCATAGAAAGAAAAGAAAAAGAAGTATAGCAGCCAAGTCCTCCTCTTAAAAAGTTTCCAAATAAAGAGAGGTATGTTGTCCCAAGGAGCAATTGTAGAATTAGATCTTCACCATCATCCATCACCCCTCTTAATCATCTCTTTATTTTCTTCACCATCATTCATGTCACTCATTACACTCCCCTCATTCACATGCACATACTTGATTGTATGACTAGTTCCTCTGGATCCATGGTTTAACGGCACAATATATGTAAGTAGTTTTTGAGTCATCGTCCCACCTATGAGCTCCATAAAAGCCTTTTAGATATAGGGTGAGAGAGAAGGCAATCTCACTATGCCTAAGTTCCACAAATACCACATATCCTGAGAGAAGAAAGAAGGCATATTTTACACTTGCCTTAGAGAGGATCCAGAAATATCACAAATGAGAGACTTGAAAGGGTCGTACAAGGAATCTCTGAGTTTTATTTTGAAAATCTTGCAAAAACTCCAAAATAATAGTTGATCGAAGAGAGAGAAACAAAGCGCTTGACTTGATCGTTCTGTCTTTCAACTGCTTAAGACCCACCAGATAGCTATAAGCTCCATGGAAGAAGGTAAAATGGGTAAGTCTTATAGTTCACTCTAATCCAGAAGAAAGTTCTTGTTTGAAGGCATGTGAACTTATGAGGTGTGAAAGCATTGTAGCAACTCCTGATCCATCGCTGAGCCTATCTTTGCTCAGGGACAAGCAAAAGGTAAGCTTAGGAGAGCTTGTTGATGGTAGTTAAGTATCATTTTTAACCGTCAGCATAACCTGAGAAAGGGTTGAAAATATGAATATCATCTAGTTATAGGGGTTACACTAACAGAATTCCATGAGTTTTGGTGATTTTCTATTTCTGCAAGGGGTTATCAGAAAAAGAACCAAAAGAGGTCCACATGTCAGATTTACATAGAGAGAATACCCCATCCAGCAACTTAAGAATACTCTAGAAGACTCGAGGAGGTGACCCTGCGAAGCTAGGGCCTCCTGGCAGAGGTGGCTGGGCGGGGGCCCATGCCACCTCGGCGGCCGCCGGGTCAGGTGGACCAATCAGGTCCAACCTCATGGACCCTGCCTCCACTGAACTTGAGGAGCAATCCTAGCCATCAGTATAGGTTAGTTTGATCCAAGGGCTATGGTGCACCCTAGGCAGCTATATAAACAGGGGGTCTGGCCCCTAGAGAAACCCTAATTTATTCAAGAGTTCATTCTCTACTTCATTCAAGAGATCAAGAGAAGCCCTAGAGCCACCATCTCAATTAGAGCTCTATAGTTTAGTAGCATAGCTACATAGGAATAGATCTAGAGGAAGTCAAGCCTAGCTTGGAGTCCAGATCTGTCATCATTCTTGGTAATTTCTTCTAGTTCATCATAATATTCATCATTGTTCTTTCTACTATGAATATTACTTTATTCTATTCTAATGTATCAGATATGACTTTGCTCTACTTACTTATGTTCTCAATTATATTGTTCTTAGTTTACTTTGATTATATGCTTAGCATAGTTGGATTAGAATTATGTTTATGCATAGGATTGTATAGCGCTTGCTCATTAGATCGATGGGTGAGTGATAAATATTGTGTAGGTGTGGTGCCTAGACTGTATTTATCTGTGATTGCACCCTATATTCTGGATCATGAGGTAGATCGCGGGAGTGACAGTCCTGTTGAGTCCTCTGTAGTCCTCCTCCCGAGTATAGGACTAGTAGAACACCACTATTATGGGGAAGTGAATGCTCTATTCATGATCTTTCTTGGTAATATCACTATGCATAGATATAAACTTTTCCCGCCATGATTGTTAAGTGTTCTTGCACTAATCATTGTATGCTTTGGCTTTATAGTTAGAATACTTAGGATTTATTCTTGTAGATCGTCCTAGAACAAGGATTTATTCTTGTACATCGTCCTAGTCCATGCCAGTGTTATAAACTTAGAGTACTCTTTGAGATGTTGATCATTATTTTATGTGGCTATGTGCTCTCATTTATCTTTATCATTTATCATTCATTCATATTATTATTATTATTATTTTATGTCACACTTACCCTGTATGAGAAGATAGATAAAGACATGGTTAAGCTCTCCATTATCACATGTAGTGCTCATTGCTCATATATCCATAAGCATCCCTTCCCAGTGGTAAAAATATAAATAACGTTACCAAGATTACTCCTGGTTAAAATGCTATATCGGTATTATCTGTGTGCTTGCAGATCCCTCATTCATTTCAAGAAAGCATATACATTTAATACTAGCATCTCTGGCACCATGCTAGGGATGACAACCTAGCTTAAGTAGTGTTAGAGGTGTCAACAACTTGTCTAACTATTGTCTCAGGATCGTCGACGTAGTTTGACGGTTGATCACATCCAGTCATACATCATCCTGCACAAGATATTCATAAATAGACAAAATGACAAGGTAAGCCTTTTTGAGTAAAGATCAATAGTATGTCTCAATTATCACATGTGTAAGATTATTCCTAGATATTCAATTTCCATCTCTAGACCTCCATTGCCTTCCCGCAATAAAGACTAGAAATGCTTGTTGGAAATTCTTAGCATTGCTTAAGTTAGGTTGTCATCCCCAACATGATGCCAGCCGTAATTGCTGGTTGAATTTATTGTCTATACACTTTACATAAAATAAAATAAAAAGATTATCCACAAACGCATAGATAAATACTCTTGTTGTAGCATTTCACCCAGGAAAGTTTTAGGTATCATTATTTATAATTCACCACTAGGAAGGTAGAATAGAGGTATGGAGAATGAAGCTATAACTTCACTTGTGATAAGAGATCTACTAGATCTACTCAAAATAGGGATCAATCATATCATAATAAAAGATAAAAATAATTCAACAAAGTCCAAAGGAGGTTCCATCGAGCATTTTCCTTCTTCGGCGTGACTCTAGAAAGAACTCAGAAATAAAGACTAACTCCTAGGGTTGATTATAACTATTGGTCATTGAGCTACATCAATTAGTGCAATTATATTTAGCTATCATGGTCAGGGCAACCTCATATCCATACTCAAGAGGCATTACCAAGGTGGAACAGGAATAGAACAAGATATCACCCCACAACTCTGCCTTACTAGTCCTATATTTGGGGAGTGGACTACAGAGGACTCAACAAAGATATAATAGTTATCTTCGTGATCTACCACATGGCCCAGAACATACGGTGCATTCGTAGATAGACTTAACCTAGGCACCACGCCTACATTATTTCTACCATCCACCCCTTAGCCTTTGGGATGAGTGCTATACGAACATGAGCATAAACACAAAACTACTCCAACTAAACTAGACATATAACCAACATAGGCAATGAACATTATAATTATGAATCTATTGTTATAACAAGTCATGACAGGTATTCAACTATTACACTAACAAGAACTAGAACAATAATTAGAGTATTACCATGAACTAAAACAAGAACACAATGAACTAGACAATGAACTAGACAATTAGACGATGAACTAGATGAACACAAAGAACAAATAGATGGACCAGAAGATAAACATGAAGAACTAGAAACACAAATATATTAATACTGTTAAATACAAGAGAGAAGTACAAGGCAATACCGAGCCTCTGTTGGTGTTTCATAGTATCACTACTAAAGATAGGTTTTAATCCATCCTTAATAATAATACTAGAAATGTAAGTTGACATTCCTAACCACCATTACATCAGAAAGATAACTCAAGGCCCTTAAGAGCGCCGCCGGTGATGCAATCTGGTAACAATAGCTAGAAGTGCAGATTGGCCTTCCTAACCATCCTTACTTGTGATATTCAAAAAACTGACACGGCGCCATATAAGTGCACAAGAATTACAATCTTAAGTAACGATACTTAGGTACGCCAATCAAAAGTTCAATATGAAATAGGAATTACTCGCAAGCGCACTGTAACTATCATTGTAGCATTTCAACCCGTGAGTATTCAAGGGTGTCGTATTTATAATTTCCCATAGGAGGCAATGCATCAAGCATGGTGTAAACATGATTACTTATTGAATGCATAGTAGGCATAGAGTAAATAGGGATAAGGCATGATATTCAGAGATAGTGGACACACATCGGGTCAACCTCAAGGATAAAATAGAAATAAAGAATAAAAGAATATGCTAAACTGAGCAGGCATGGGTCGTATATAAAAGAACTATTAGTAGGTCAACTAACTAGCATGCTTAGAGTTAGAGCTAGGTTTGAGATGATAGGGAGATCCCTGCAGCTAGACACCCCAGCCGATAGAGACTTTCTGTAACTCCTACCGTAATACCCTATCGTGGGGGGGATTACAAAGGATGGACAGGGGCTGTCGCATACCCCCCGCCACCTACCCCTACCCCGGAGGGTACCCAAATATCCGCTGGTCTCCGCCTACCTAAACACCATGTTCACGTACTTGGAAACAACTCTTGACCCCCGCGGGCCCCAACCCTTCGGATTGACAGGCTAGGCCAAGAGCAACCATCACAGCACAATGAACCATCATCCCATCTCTAGTTCTACCTCTATTCATACTAACTTGATGAACGATGAAGAACATGGATGAACAAGTCAAGAACATGTTATATAAACTATAGACTAGTTCATATACTATGCTCATAACAACATCATAACTATACTCTAGTTCATATGCATAACTATATAAATATGATAAGAACTTGCTCATGGAAGAAGACCGAATATGATTATTACCAAAAAGATCCTTTCTTCCAAGGAGACAAGCTCTCCTTGATAGCTTTTGCCTTGCTCACAAAATTACTAAAACTATACTAAAGATGCAAGTGAGAGGTGTGAGGTGAATTAACTCCAAATGATGTGTGTGTTGGAAATGGGGGAGCTCCCTCTCTTTTATAGTGGAACTAGGATGGTTCGGCGCATCTAAATTTGGAAGGAGGTGAAACCGCCTATGGGAAACTGCCTAGAGCACCGTCTTCGAAGATTGGGCCCGACAGGCCCTACCAGGGGTGCGGCCGCACTGGTGCGCCCGCACCCTGGGCAAGCGCGCGGCCATGGCTTTTTGGTGGTGGGCCGCACTGCGGGCCTGGAGTCCGCCTGCTGTTACGATCAAGCCCAGTTCGCTGCCCGAAGGTGGACTTCTCTTTCTAGCTTGTTTGCGCATTTTTTCGAATTCATCTTTTGGCTTTTTGCACTTTCTTCATGATGTTGTTTATTCCTCCCCTTGTTGTACCATAAATCCTATAAAAATGTGAACACTAGGGTACAAGTGGAGCTCATTAGTATTAAGGTTTTGTGTGTTTTAACATGTTGGTTCTTCCTCTTTTTAGTCTAAATTGGCGGTGTAGAGATAGACATTTTTAACCACCAACAAGACCCCCAAGCTTACCCTTTGCTTGTCTTGAGCAAATAGCTAAGTATAGTTGTTGATCAGGAGTTGCTACTATGCCGATATAATTCAAGGATGTCATACTTATAACAAAGCTTTCATTCGCAATTTAAATAAGTTAGCATTTTGTCCACTCTTTACCTTGATTTCTCATGGGGCTTATAGCTTCTCCAAGTTCTTGGGCGGTTGCAAGATAGAACAGTTATAACAGACTCACCATTCATTCATTCTTTGATAGACCATCAATCCGGAGGTTTTATAAATTTTGCAAAATAAAACAAGTTTCTCAAATGATTCTCTCGATCGCTCAATGTGTATGATTACCTCACTAAAGGCATTTATGAAGATTACCTTTGTGTCCTACCACTAATGGCTGAGAGTGGAGCTTTGGGTAGGTATAGAGGTGGGCGTATTTTATGGCACTTGTATTGCTTTGAGTCAAAGACCGGACCATAAGGAGATACAAGTCATACACTCGTGGATTGAGATGTGCAAGTGTGTGGAAAAAAAATATGGTGGAACCTACTGCTAATATTTTTGGACACTCCTTGCATCATGACTCTCTTTTATTGAATGAGACACAAAACTTTAGGAGATATGGGCTAGTGTCATCAAATTTTTTTGAACGGGTATTTGATTTTTTTCTTTCCCGTTTATTTCCTCATGCCCTTTGGCATTTCTTTTCTTTTTTTTTAGCATAGCCCATATCTCTCTTTTTTGACAGACGAAGTGATGAAAGAGAAATGTCATGATGACGATCGTGAGGAGTGGAAGCTTTTTGCATAGGGAATGCACAATTCTCAGGATGAGATTTGGCATTTATTTGGTGGGTGTATGAAGTGCAACTCCTGGTGTAAGAGTTGGCGTATTTTTGGTGGATGGTATGAGTGCATGTTGTGCGCAACTCTCAGTGTGAGAATCGGCTTTATTTGGTGGGTGCATGTGAATCTCAATCATGGGTGCATGACCATAATCTCACTTTAAGTCACAAGGGATTTGACTCAACTCAAAGCTCCGCAAGCAGCATATGACTAAAGGTTTACAAAAAGTAGAGCATGTCATATGGCCTTGGTGGGTATTTCATAATCATTGAGGAACTTTTGAGTTTTGAATTTTTGAAAAGAAAACTCCAGATATCAAGTTTCTCTTAGAACAAAGTCATAGCAAAATCTATTTGTACCATATCATATCTCGCAACAACTTAGAAAAGGATCATGCATTTGCAACCCACAAGATTTCAAGTTCTTAGAATGAGACATTTTTAGCCAACAAACTTAAATCTTGAGGAATACTAAGTTATAAATTAGACACAAATGAATTATAGACAGAGCAACTATTCATCATTTTAACAGAAGAAGAACTTCACATATTAAAAACACACATAGGAGTGAATTTTTTTTTGATTCATGGAATTAAAATACAGAATTAAAATGCTGGAAATTAAGTGCAAGAATTTTAAAGATACACGTTACCTCTGTGGGGTCCCTCCCCCAAGCTAGCTCAAGGTTGCGGTCCAGGGAAGTGTCCCACAGACCGCAGAAAGGCCATCTGTGCTTCGTGCCGACGGCGGTTTGCATCCTCTAGGTCCACGAAGTTCTGCTGGTACTGCTGATGCCACTGGGTAGAAGTCTGGATGTGGGCATTAAGCGTATCTTAGATTTGTCTGTTCTAGAGCTCCAGTCCTCCCATGCGAGTGTTGAGGACGTCAAGTGTGACCTGAGGGCGAACAGGGGGTGGCATGCCCTCAGAATCTGAGGAGTGTGCCTGCTCATGCTACCTTGATCCCCCCTGCCTCATGAGTCTGCTGCCACCCAGATCCTCCAGCGCCATGTGTCCCCTGCCAGCTTGAGCCTCCTACCTCATGTGGGTGAGGAACGTATCCCATACTATACCCACACCCAGGAGCGTATCCGGGGGGTGGCCATAGTAGGGGACCATTCCATCCCAGGCATCACTGTGTGCATCACTGGTGGTGGTGTAGATTGGGCTGGTGTTGGCTGTGTGTCCTATGCTGCCTCCTCTGCCTATCTCCTCCTCCGTGAGCCCCTGCGAGAAACAGAACTCCTGCGTCCTTCTTCGTTTTCAACAAGGTCGAAGGTGAGAGATGGGGAAGTATATAAAGCGAGATCCAGGTTAGGTAACGGAATCTCATTTATATATCCCGGGAAATAATATAAAATCTTTTTCCCTGTTTCGTCACATTTTATGACATTGGCTTGTGTCAAGGAGAACTCATTGATCATAATGCGAGGAGTAGAAATGTAAGTAATGGTGTGTGCAACATGAGGATCAACACTAGCGGCAAGATGGGTGATGAGTGAAGTGCAAAAGATAGGCGTGGAAGTTTTGAAAGAATGCAACCAATGCTTGACGATGTCAAAAACTGGAGCAACCTTAATTTTCTTAAGTGCAGCATAAAGCATCTTCAACTCAATGTCATAGGTGAGATGCGTATCGTCTCTCGAAAAGAATGAACTAGCAACCCACTTTTGCAAAAACCTTAGAGTGGGGTGATGGATGTTGTTGGCAGGAGCTTGGAATTTTCCAATAACATTTTGCCCAGAAATCAAATGCCAAAAAGATTGACGATGATAGCCAGATAGGGAAAAACCCAAATCAATCGAACATCATTCATGAAAACCCAAACGGTTGGCAAAATCTTTCCAATAAAGGCTATGCTCCTTCCCAAAGCAACGAAAAGTAATACCATAATCAACAATTTGCAAGGTGCCCAAAATTTGGATAGTCAAAAGACGTGATCCAAGCTCATAAACGGGGGCAACTTGACTCCAACCAATATGCTCGAAAATGGTATTAAACTCAACATCCATACCTGTCTGATGGAGGAAGTTGGGGTCAAAAGCCGGTGAATGGTGGAACTCACGTTCTTTGATGAGGTTGTACGCCTGCACCTCCCGCTCGTTCTCCAAGTCGATGAAGGGGGCGTCGGCCTCGTCAATGGCGTGGCCTCTCGGCGCCTCCTCCTCTCCTCCTCGAGGCTGGTTCTCCTCCTGCTGGGGAGTATCATGGCTCCTTCCCCGACAGGAGCGACGGCCTAACCGAATATACCGACGACCCGACTTCCGATCCCACTCATGGTGAGTGAGCTAGCACGAGAGCTTGAGCTTGCTTTATGGTGGAAGTGCAAGAGGTTTTGGCAGAATTTCCGTGCACTAGAGCTTTGTGGAGAATTTTTGTAGAGTGGTGGAGCAAGAGAGTGAAAGAGGGAGTGAGTGAAATGAGTGTGAGAGGGGTGAGGAGCTCCACCCGAGATCCCTTCTATTTATAGACTTGATTGCAGGCGGGGAGCGTCGTAACCTTGATTATTAGCCGTTGGCAAAAGCCCGAGGTGGCGGGGCCTCGCAGGGGTGCGGCCGCACAGGTGCGGCCAGACCCGGGCGGGCTCGGTTCTCGCCCGGCTTTTGGCGGCGCCCTCCAACGGCTATCCTCTAACGGAAGCCCACATTTAATGACTCTCTCGACTTTCTTCTCCAGATTTTGATTTTCCACATATTTATTCAAAAATTTTTGTTTTCAAAAATTAAATAAAAATAAGATTTGAAAAGAGTAAAAACTGTATTTTCAGAAAATGAATTTTATAAGATTTTTGAAGAAACTTTATTTTAGGAGAAAATAGATTTTATAAAAACTAGAGAGGGAAACTTTTTATTTTAAGTACGGAAATATATATTTTTTGATATATATTTTTATGAAATAGGTACATGAAAATAAACCATATATATTATTATATATATTTTTTTTCAAAAGGTTTTAGAATATAATACCTGAGTGGGGGCACCTCCCCAAGCTTGAATGATGGTGCGGGCCCCTTCGGATATTCATTCTTTATTACATATATATTCTCTTTTTTCATGATAACTACCGGCGACTTTTCGGCGAGGGCACAACATTTATAGTCTGTTGGCAAGACTCTTCTCCTTCATTGATCTGCAGCTGCATGAACAAACTCAGAGGAAGGCTCGGGTTGCCCCGGGATCTTCCTTGTGTCATTAACAGGGATAGCAGCTGCTATTTGAGCCATTTGGGTTTCGATCATTTTGTTGAAGCTCGCTTGATTTTGAACAGAAGAAGATAGAGTTTCAAGCTTAGCATTTATATTTTCAAAAACTTTTGGCAAGATTTTCATTGATCTTGGCCTGTCCCACAATGAGATCTCTCAAGGAAGGTTGGTTTGAATTATAATTTGAGTTAAAATGATTACCTTGCGGGGGCGGTGTTGGTTGTTCCACCCGTTGATACCTTGTTGTGGCGGCCGGAACCCATTGTTGACGTAGGAAACTTCTTCTTGAGTCTCGGGGTAGCTATTCCCCGAATGGCCGGGAGAGTTTCCATAGACCTCACACGTCATGTGTGAGTCCATGGCTTGGACGGTGCTCATGTTGGGGTTGGTGGCACGGTCGTCCATCTTTTGCAGCAGCAAGTCTATTTTTGTGGCCAGCAAATCTTTCTCCTTCACGGTGTGCGAGCCTTTTTGTACTTTTCATCCTTTCCCCCAGCTTTGGTTGGCCACCATCTTCTCAATGAGGGCGGTTGCGTCCGCGATGGTGAGGGAAAGGAATGCACCTCCAGCTGCGGCATCTACGTGCCCCTTCGACATGGCCGTGAGGCCTTCGTAGAAGTTCTGGAGCACGAGCCAGTCTTCCATTCCATGATGAGGACAGGCCCGGATGTACTCCTGGAGCCTTTCCCATGCTTCGGGGATGGACTCAAGCTAGAAGACTGCTGGAAGTTGGAGATCTTCCCCTAGAGCACTGGTCCTGCTCATAGGGAAGAACTTGGCGAGGAATGCCGTGGAACACTTGTCCCACGAGTTGATAGCTTCCTTGTTCTGGTAAAACCATTGTTTCGCCTTTCCCGCGAGGGAGAAGGGAAACAGACGGAGCCTGATGCTGTCTTGCGCGACGTCTTTGATAACAATGGTGTCGCACAACTCAAGGAAGTGTTGCAAGTGAGCGTTTGCATCCTCGCTTGGCAAGCCACAGAACTGGCTTGCCTGCACCATTGAGATGAGGCCAGTGCGGATCTCGAAGTTGCCATTCCCAACATTGACAGCGGGCCCAACGGGCACGTTGGCAACGGCAGGAGTGGAGTAGCCATGGAGTGTCTTGGCTATAGCGGTTGTTGCGGTTGGTGCGAGAGTGACCGGTTCGTCTACCGATGTCAGAGGAGAAGAAGAAACGGTATGAGCCCTTCTCTTCCTTAGGAGTGCTTCTGGATCGCTGCTGAAGTTTTTCGACAGATCAAATCCGCTCATACACTATCCTGTTTTCATTCCAATAAAAAAGAAGGAAGAAAACAGCAGAGTTAGCCTGTTTAAACTATGACTACCAATGCTTATTATGCAATCGATGTTTATGCCAAAGATGATGTTTTTGCCCTCCCCGGCAACGGCGCCAGAAATGCTTGTTGGCGTTTCATAGTATCACTACTAAAGATAGGTTTTAATCCATCCTTAATAATAATACTAGAAACATAAGTTGACATTCCTAACCATCACTACATCAGAAAGATAACTCAAGGCCCTTAACGGCGCCGGCCCAGGTGATGCAGTCTGGTAACAATAGCTAGAAGTGCCAGATTGGCCTTCCTAACCACCCTTACTTGCGATATGCAAAACTATACACAGCGCCATATAAGTGCACAAGAATTACAATCTTAAGTAATGGTACTTAGGTACGCCAATCGATAGTTCAAGTATGAAATAGGAATTACTCTGCAAGCGCACAGAACTATCATTGTAGCATTTCAACCCGTGAGTATTCAAGGGTGTCGTATTTATAATTTCCCGTAGGAGGGCAATGCATCAAGCATGGTGTAAACATGATTACTTATTGAATGCATGGTAGGCATAGAGTAAACAGGGGTAAGACATGATATTTGAGATAGTGGACACACATCGGGTCAACCTCAAGGATAAAAGGTAAAATAAAGAATAAAAGAATATACTAAACGAGCATGCATGGGTCGTATATAACTATGCAAAGAACTGTTAGTAGGTCATCTAACTAGCATGCTTAGAGTTAGAGCTAGGTCTGAGATGATAGGGAGATCCCTGCAGCTAGACACCCCAGCCGATAGAGACTTTACAGAACTCCTACCAGAATACCCTATCGTGGGGGATTACAAAGGATGACAGGGCTGTCACCACCCTGCCACCTACCCCTCTACCCGGAGGGTACCCGCATATCCGCTGGTCTCCGCCTACCTGAACACCATGTTCACGTACTTGGAAACAACTCTTGAACCCCGCGGGCCCCAACCCTTCGGATCGACAGGCTAGGCCAAGAGCAAACATCACAGCACAACGAACCTTCATCCCATCTCTAGTTCTACCTCTATTCATACTAACTCGATGAACGATGAAGAACATGGATGAACAAGTCAAGAACATGTCATATAAACTATAGACTGGTTCATATACTATGCTCATAACAAGATCATAACTATACTCTAGTTCATATGCATAACTATATAAATATGATAAGAACTTGCTCATGGAAGAAGACCGAATATGATTATTACCAAGAAGATCCTTTCTTCCAAGGAGACAAGCTCTCCTTGATAGCTTTTGCCTTGCTCATAAAACTACTAAAACTGTACTAAAGATACAAGTGAGAGGTGGGAGGTGAATTGACTCCAAATGATGTGTGTGTTGGAAATGGGGGAGCTCCCTCTCTTTTATAGTGGAACTAGGATGGTTCGGTGCATCTAAATTTGGAAGGAGGGGAAACCGCCTATGGGAAACCGCCTAGAGCACCGCCTTCGAAGATTGGGCCTGGCAGGCCCTATCGTGGGTGCGGCCGCACCCCCTGGTGCGCCAAGCATGGGCTCGCGCCTGGCCACCGCATGAAATAAGATAGCATTTCAACCCGTGGAGTATTCAAGGGTGTCATATTTATAATTTCCCATATGAGGGCATAATGAATGCATCTAGCTTTGGTATAAACATGATTACTTATTGAATGCATAGGTAGACATAGCATAAATAGGGGTAAAAATAGGTTCTCAAGATAGTGGACACACATATTGAAGCAACCTCAAGGATAAAACATAAACAAAGAATAAAAGAATAAAAGAATAACTACATGAGCAGGCATTGGTCTAATACAGCTATGGAAAGAATAGCAAATAACATCTAACTAATATGACTAGAGTTAGGACTAAGTCTGGGATGATAGGGAGATCTCCGTAGCTAGTCTGCCAGCCGATAGAGACTTGACGAGCTCCTACCCAATACCCAAACGTGGGGAAGTGCTTGGGATGGATAGGGCTATCACCACCGCCCACCTATCCCTCTACCCGTGGGGGCACCGACATATCTCTTGCTGCTCCCGCATGCCCGAGAGCACCACACTCGTGTAATTGGAAACAACTCCTAACCTCCCGGGACCCCAACTTCTGATTGATAGGCTCGGCTAGGAGCAACAATGACGGCACAATGGACCATTATCCCATCTTTAGTTCTTCCTCTATTCATACTAATCTGATGAACGATGAAGAACTTTGATGAACATATCAAGAACATAACACATAGACTATAGGCTAGTTTATATGTCATGAACATAATATGAGCACAACTATACTCTAATTCTTATGCATAGCTATATAAATAAGATAAGAACTTGCTCATAGAGGAGAACTGATCTGTATTCATACTAAGATGTTCTTGATTCCTCCAAGGAGACAAGCTGTCCTTGATAGCTTCGCCTTGCTCAAATACTACTACTAAACTAAATAGAACAAGTATGAAATGTGCGGTGTAGTGCTCCAAATGATGGTGTGTGAGTTGAATGGTGAAGGAGCCTTTCTTTTATAGCCCAAGTAGGACAGTTCAAGGCGTCACCTCAATTGGAAGGAGGTGGAACCGCCTTAAGGGGAATGAACCGCCTTAAGGGAACCGACCCAAGCACCACTTAAGAAGGCTTGGCCTGGGAGGCCCCACCAGGGGGCGGCCTGGGGTCCCGGGGCGCCGGCCCCCGGCTGGCCCCCTGGCCCTGCGCCTTCGGTGGTCGGTTGCTCTCTGGGCCTAGACCTTTCCCCGTGGTTCTGAATGGGTACAGTTCGATGTTGAGGTGGGCTTTCTCATTTTCCTTGGTTTGCGCCTTTTCTAAATACGTCTTCTTGAAGTGCTCTTTCTTGTAAGTTTTATGCCTTTCCATGTGTCGGACACTGTATGTCATATAAACAACAAAACTCGTGGAAGGATTAGATAAAAGCCCTACCTTCTATTTATTTTAGTATTAAAATGATATTGGTATTTAGTTGCTAAGGACCACCAACAACTCCCCACACTTGGTCCCTTTGCTTGTCCTCGAGTAAAGTGCTAAGGACCAAATGGGTTCATCTTCCTTGTCAAAAGAATCTACATGCAGATTATTCCAAGCTTCATCTGGATTTATGAACTTCAAAGTGTCTACCAAGTCATCTTGGGTAATTAAAAAATGAAATAGCCTGGATTCAAATCCTCATACTTTGTCCCTGCGCAGCAACTTGGGTTTTTGTAAGATTTTGAAAACATAAAGATAGCTTATGTTCCTTGAACGATTCTCTCATGTCGCTCATTTTGTAGGTGGTTCCTCATCAAGGCATAAGAAGGTGATGCCTTCACTTGATCATCCTACCTCTAAAAAGACTTATCTGGAGTTTTGGGTAGGAATGAGAATCATGAGGCATACTTACCCTGCATATGTTGTCAAGTCAAACCCCAGACCATACTGGAGGGAGTGCGCCATACCCCCAGATCAGAATATGCATGTGTGTGGAAGAACATGAAGGTGGAAACCTAATTCTAAATCTTTTTTGATACTCCATGCACAACGCTTGATTCTCCTTTGAACAAAATTTGAGAGATATGGGCTATAGAATTTTCATCATCATTTTTTGAGCGGGTATTTGAATTTTCTTTCCTGTTTATTTTATTATGCCCCATGGCATAGTCTTCTTTTAGCATAGCCCCATATCCTTTAATGGCATATGAAAATCTTTAAATAAGGAGATATCATGATGGTAGAAGAATGGAGTAAAACTTTTGCAGAAGCAATACGCGGATCCTCAGATGAGAATCGGCATTTTTATTTGGTGGAGAAAGCTGCACAACTTTTAGTGTAAGAGTTGGCATATTTTTGGTGGATGGATGAAGTGCATGTTTTGCGCAACTCTCAAGTTGAGAATTGGCTTTATTTGGTGGGGTGCATGTGAATTCTGATCTTGGGAGCATGAAACATCTCTCAACATCAGTCACAAAATTTGACCAAACACAACACAAAGTAAGTAGCATATGTGGAAGGTTTCATCATGTACAAACATATGTGGCCTTGGTAGGTATGTGCTAATCATTTAAGAAACATGCTACTGGGTTTTTGTTTTTGTAAAATAAATCCCAAGTACTTTGCAAGAGCAAGCAAGCATCATATCATCCTACTGTATCTCATCTGTCAATTACTTAGACAAAAAGGAGTCCCTAAACAGTGTTTATAAATCTGTAGGGATATTAGCAAGGAATAAGAAGTATGCAAACATTTTGAACACAAGAAGACATGTTTGATGGAGTATGAAGGAAACATCATCTTAAACTTTTCTTTAAAGACTTTTTGATGTGAAGTTTGACTTTGTTGTGCAGTTGAATTGGAGAATCCTCCCCCACACTTGTTTTCTTCCCTGTCATGGTTAGTCACAAACATATATATATGGAGAAAACAAGTGCACAACATATATAAAGATAAAACTTTATTCCTTGATAACTTTGAATGGGCACATTACATTATAAAGGAAATGATGGAAAAAAAATAAAAGATTCTGAAAGGGAAAGTGTGCCTAAAACTTGTGCAGCAGGTGTAATCTAAAGATCTTCAAGGAGATGCCCAACAACTAGGGCTTAGTGTCCTTCCTGAGCCTAAGGTTAAACTTTGTTTGCACCAAAATTTGGACTGGCAAGCATAGAGACAGAGACTCTTGGAAGGTGCTAGTGGGATCAACAAAATGCTGATAACAGCTGAGATTTGAGGAATCGGCTAAATTAGGGAGAATCGACTAAGATAGAATCGGCTATCTGGAGATGCGCACGGGCCACGTCGACTCCGACCTAGCAAGACAGAAGACAGCGCTTCAACGATGCGGGACTCTACAGGACGGAATAGTAGGGCCCAAGTTATCTAGATTAGGCAATTATCGAAGTTGTTTTTCCTTATTTGCAAGTCGTATTAGGTTAGGACTCAGTCAAAGCCCAGGGGTATAAATATGTAAGCCCGGCACCTTGTAAACTCTCTCTCGACGATCAATACAATCTTTTCGGCTCCGCCACCAACCCATAGTTTTCTTAGGATCTCGACGAGTTGCTTTCGACAAGCTAGGCTGCATTGGGTGTCCGACTACGGTTTTGCTGTAGGTTTCCGTCATGGCTTTTTACTTTTTTTGTTAGATAGGGCCGGCTCGACCTCCTATCGACCATCAGTATGGCCAAAGGGCTTGTGTTGTGTTTGATTTGGCCGGCTCGACCTCTTATCGATGTATAGCACTTGCTGACAGTTTATGTTAGCGTTGAATAGGGCCGGCTCGACCTCCTATTGTATGTGTTAGCGTAGGCTAGTTATCGGCTCTATTAGGTTTGACAGCCTGATAGATTCATTAAGTTACCCGTTGCTAGTTATCGGGTCTGTTAGATCTAGCAAATCTAGTAGATTCATTAAGTTACTAATGTTGTTAGGTTTTATTGTTTATTTATTGCAACAACATCTTTTGCCCGATCAAGATTGGTAGATTTGGCTTAGATCCTCTTAGATTCAATTGTCATCAATGCCTTTATGTTAGATATACAGTTTTGACAATCGATCTCGTGCTTGCATTAGCCAGGTTTTATCAATCTTGTTCGTGACATGTGCACGTTCTAGGGTGTAGACGGTTTTAAGATAGATCTTTATTTATTCCTGTTTGATTGATAGTGGTTTTTTTTTTTTTTTTGCGAAATAGGAACTTTAATATTAAAACGGTGCACAGTACATCTGGATGTTTACAGAAAAGTCCCTGAACACACTAGAAATCACAAACATGACCCTAGATAGATCTCTCTTCTTCTCCATACTTCCTCGTCGCCGCGACCGCCGCCGTGTTGTGAAACTTGTCATCAGCGGTTAGGACCTTCCCCTTTCCGTCTCTCATGATCAACGTGTAGATGGAAGTAGAACAAGTAGACACGAGGTGTAGGGAGACTATTCTTTATTCATCTGAATATTCGTATTTTACAATGGAGGATCTCCCACGTATATATAGTCCGAATAAGTCCTAGAGTATGGAAATCGCCCACACAATAAACGGACTAGGATTAGGATTCCTCCTTCTCCTCTTTCTATATTCCAGCCAAGGCCGGAGAGTTTTGGGAAGAGCCCACATACAAACGGACTAGGATTAGGATTCATCCTTTTCCTTTCCTTCTAGGAAAGAGTCCGTGTGTTTTACAACACTCCCCCTTGGGCGATTACCACGATATGCATATGCCTCGTCAAAAACTCCATCCGAAAACCCAGTGGGAAAAAACGGTTCTTGGAGAAAAGAGTACATCACATTCGTTAATTGCATTGCACATGTTGTCTCATTAAAAACCTTGTGTGAGAAACCTTCTAGTAAAAACTCACATAGGAAAAAAAAGAGTACAACATTTAACCTTCTTGGTCATATATTCTTCAGGATACTCTATTCTTCGTGAATAGAAATTGATCTTCATAATCTATGCATAAACTTTAATGTTTTAGCAAATATGATCTTTATAATTCTAATGGTTTCAATTACCTTCAAGGTAAATTCAGTAAAATTGCTCCCCCTCACAAAGCTATCATTTGAATTTGACTCAAAAAGTATGGCTTATAATTCTTCCATGAATTATATGGGTATAACAAAGAGCAATATGCTTCATGCAAAAAGAACCACTTGTTGTGCAAAACAAATAAATTTTATCCTTCAAGATAATAAATCCTTTCAGAGGATTACGGGGAAAAATAAGTTCATATTCAACATCTTCTAGATAGTGTATCAAACTTATACAAGCTTGAATACTTTATAGTTCTTCCTTAGTGGATTTATTATTGAGTGATACTATAAAAATCTTTATGCATATCGTGATAATCGCCCAAGGGGAGTGTTGTAAAACACACGGACTCTTTCCTAGAAGGAAAGGAAAAGGATGAATCCTAATCCTAGTCCGTTTATTGTGTGGGCGATTTCCATACTCTAGGACTTATTCGGACTATATATACGTGGGAGATCCTCCATTGTAAAATACGAATATTCAGATGAATAAAGAATAGTCTCCCTACACCTCGTGTCTACTTGTTCTACTTCCATCTACACGTTGATCATGAGAGACGGAGAGGGGAAGGTCGTAACCGCTGATGACAAGTTTCACAACCTTGAGATTGGAGAGGTTAAGTAAAGGTTTATGTTAAGGTTTGTTTATGCACCTAGTTTGTTCTCATGTCGGTATCGTTAAAGTTAGCCGATTTACCAAGTGCTTTACCAATAACATCGTATGCATGCTTCTGTTTAGACTAGCTAATTTGTTAAGCTTGCTTGGTACATCTGTTAGTCATAATCTAGACTCTTGCATACATGTAGGATCTTTTATATTTGTTGTATCGAATAGATTGAATCGGCTAATGGCTTTGTTCTATTTATGAGTACTCTCGGATAGCCGATTTAACGAGTTCTTTACTGTTTTTAGCACGTATCATGAATAGTTATTTTTCCCCTGTCTTATTTAATCGGTACTATACCATGAACGATTGCTTTATTTATACATGCCTATTTATTCAATTTTATTTATCAATGCATGTTGGATGTTGACTCTCTAGTCAATGTCCTGATCAGATCGGCTATTTAGCCACATACGCGCAACTGTCTGGAATCACACTGGCAGGTTCCATAATTTGACTATTTTCCACTTTGTCAATTTTAGGGTCAAATTGACTGGCACGCCTCGGACACGTTCAATCGGACCAGCTGCTGACGAAGGCCGCGGGATCGGGGAGATGTTCACGCTCCGGTCTGTCTGGCTTGCAGAGGACCCGTTGATGTGAGACAGTCTCGTTTTTGCACCAACAAACTTGAAGTGAAACTTGTTGACATCGTCACTGAGGTCCCTAATCTCTGTGTTTTTCGCTTCTAGGTCGTCCTCTAAAACCCTCAGCACAGCATGCAAGCTAGCCTGCTCGGCTTTGAGATCAGCGAGGATACTAGGATCATCCTCTTCATCACTGCTTTCATACTGTCCTGCATGACGTTTGATGGTTGGCTGCAGTAAGTGCCTCCTAATTCTAGGAAGGGTGCTAGAGGACTCTGCCTCCTTGGCCTTGCTAGCCAACTTGTCACCAGCACATTTGCTAGGCCCACTACCACTAGGAGCCTTCCTCTTGAGTCCTATAGCACCAGTGGTAGGACGGGCAGCAGTGTTTTTGTTCTTGGCGCCATCTTCGGGCGCACGGGAGCGTGCCGACAAGATCGCTAAAGGCTTCTCCTTCGCAACACGGGCTTCTTTCCTCACTAAGGAACTCTCTTGGTAAGGTGCTATGTCTAGGTTTGCTATGGCCTTTGGAGCATTGATCAGCGAGAGGGCATAGCACTTGGAGATGGGAGAGCTTAGCAAGCTTTGCAAGAGGGAGAAGAGAAATGGTTGGTGTGAGGAGAGAAGAGGCCTATGGGGGTCTTATAGGTGCTACCGTGGTCTCTGACTAGGAAACAACCTGATCGTAACCATGGACGCGATGCTGGAAGGATTAGAGGGAGGCACGAAAAAGATTGGCGTGATTTGGCAAAGCCGTGGGGCGGCCAGTCCCTGTGGGGTGTAACACCCGGTTTTTAGACCAAAAACAGAGATGAAGCCATATGTGAGCCCCGGAAGTCAAATCTCACATATAGTTTACAAATGAATGGTAATCAATTCACAATGCTTAAAATATAACGAGCATAATATAAAACAAATAACCTTAGCTAGCGTGACAGCGGAAAGACTCTTCAATCTTTTTGGTGTAGGCTCCACGGGGGACCGACCGATTTGGTTGATCACAAGCCTAACTTCCCCGAGGTGTGGGGAATAGCAAGAGTGAGTCCGTGTCGAACTCCGCAAATATAGCGAGGCAATATCTACCTCAAAACCCATGATCATAATAACATAAATAATGAATAGCATGAAACGATAAATCATGAACAATTTAATAAGCATGTATAGCCAACAGTTATAAACAACAAGTTAATTATCAACATAATAAGCATGTGATTCTATTCATAGATGTCTCCAAGGCCGTTCATGACCGCGAACACGGGCTGACATGTCAGTTTTTTAACTTTCTGCAAGAGAGGTGTACACTTTCACTACGGGTCATGGTTTCTACCGAGTAGGTTCACGACTCCCCAAACAAATGAAAACCATATAAAGTCGTTCAAAGGCCCTCCTAAAAATATTAAGTGGCCAACAGAGCTACAACCCCGTTTCTCCCAATTACGGCAAACCACCAACAAAGTTAGGTAAAACCCTTGAACAACTAGAGTCGAGCCATGTGACCCCCATAGCTGCATCTTGTATATCCCGGATGATCACAAATGAATAAGTCCTTATGGAGAGCTAAGAGCTTCATAAATAAACATAGCTCTTTAAGCCCTATGAACCATGTTATCAACAATTCATATTTAACATTCAGTGCATAAACATTAAGCAAGCCATAAGATCATGGTTTAAAGATAGCATATCCCCGAACTATACTTGCCTTAATGTTGCTCCTTCTTCAAGTCTAAAGCTCCAAAAGAAATCCTTCTTGATCAACAACGTATTCCAGATCACCAACGCAAAACTCACCGACTGGACATCGACATAAAGCACCACACAAACATCCGAGCAAACATACGCGAAGCAAACAATAAAAGTAAATTAGAACAATACACCAACAGAGATAAAATAAGTTGAAAAAGGTTATAAACCTATTCTACTCGTCACTACGATCACACAGACGTAAAGATCACCGAAAACGGAGCTAGAACGGAGAAGATACGCATTTGACAAGATTTACATGAATAAAATAATAAATTAAATGTAAACTGATTTTTGATGGAAAGGAAAAAGAAACATGGCAACTTCAGTCAGAGATCATTGCCGAAATAAACATGAAAGATACAATGAAATTGATTTGTCAATGGAATAAAAGATACGTAAGTATACACCAAAGGATTAAACATTGGAGATGTATTTTGAGTATTTTCTGAAATTATTTTTATAAAGGAAAACGGCCATAAACCATAACCATGTCATCCTGACATCATGCTGGTGTCATCATGCTAATAAGCACGATACGAAGCAAAGCAGCAAAGCTAAGCCTTTCCATCGTGGGAGCTTCACGGCCACGGAAGAGACGATGGTTATACCGCGAACACAATGGAGATGATCACAGCATCAGAAGAACATCCAGGTGAACTGACCTTGGATGGTGATGACGACCGAGGCGAACTGTAGACAATGCACAGCTCGGGATGGGTGACGTCGGTGACGCTGCAACGTCCGACGATCCGGTGTTAGCAAACTGAGATGCCAAGACGAAAACAAACGGGACTGGAAACAAACGACACAGGAGAGCAAGGCCTCCTTACTGAGAGCAACAACGGAGATGGGGCACGACCTGCAGCCGACGGCATCTCGAGGTGACAATCGGCGAGAACCTGCGAAGACCGGCGAGGTTTACCGAACGAATACAAGGAAGAAACAGAGATCGATGTAAAGAGCTTGGAGACTTTGCGATTAAGATGCAAAGCTCAACGGAAACTTACAGGGACGCATGAGCGGCATGCGGCTCACGTTCGAGTTGAAGCGGCAGATCAACGGAACCCAGCTCGACGGCTTCGTCTGGGGTTTGTGGCGGTGGCTGCTCGAGACAAGGCAGGCTGTGCCTAGCAGATAGGGTTTGGGATGCTTTTATAGCCGGAAGCGCTCCAGATATATGGAAAGCAAAAACAATAAGAGATCGAGATGGATACGGGCAGCTGCAAGGAAGGAAACGCATTGCACCACAATGATGCTAGCGTGACATCAGCACATGATTTAGTTATCTATACCTGAGTCCTTCTTTTCTTCCGCCTCCCCTCTCCGTATCACCTCCTGCTCCTGTCGTACAATATTTTTTCAATCTAGCCTATCCTAGAGTTGGAGACCGATACAACACAGACGACAGAAGAGGACATAAGTAATATTTTTCTCACTGTTTTCTCTAATTGCGATTTCAACAAATCGAGAGAAAAAGCAGATCAAACCAAACGTCGAATCCTCCGCCGTCGCGGCAAGACAAGACACCCATGGCCATGGTGATGGCGTCGTTCTTTTTGCCAATGGTGCGGCAGCAAACGACAGGATGCAAAGGTGTTCCTGGCGGGGCATCATCAATGTGCGGGTGTGCCTGCTCAACCGTTGGCGTTGTGGGCGTCCAGCGCGCTGCCACATGCTCTTCTCCGCCGAGTCCAAACGTCATTACTGCCTACAGAATAGTTTGGGAACTGCCCTGTGCCCTTTGCTTCGTGGAAGTCACCATGGAAGTGGCAAGGAGACCCTCTCTTTGGCGAAATAACAGACGCTGTGGTTGTGGCGGCATCGGCGATCGGGAGCACAATCTAGGAGATGCCGAGATGGAGCAGGGCGTGCTGGAAGGCGTGGTCGGGTGGTGGGCAAGGTGCCGTCGGTGGCTCGGTGCTTGTTGAGCTGCCAATGTCGGTGGGCGGTGGGCGAGTCCCCTCAGGTGAGCGTGCAGAGCTGCAGATGTATCGGTGGAGAAGAGCGTACATGTGCTTCAACAACAAAAAAAGCTAAGATTCGATTGAACCAGCGTATATATCATGTTCTTTAAACGATGAGTAGATTTGCTGCGGAAGTACGAAATCAAGCATTACGGGATAATATCAGGCCTTGACATATTGGTAAATAGCTACATGCCAACTTGAGTTACATATTTTTGTGTCCTTAAGCAAATATTTTTGTGCTTTTTAGCAACAAAAGAAAATGATCTATCAAAGCGGTAATTAAGTTTGATACAAGTTTAATTGGACATTGTCCAATTATTGCTAACATTATCTTCCGCTGCAAACAAATTATATCTATCAAATATATACCTATTAATAAGGTTAACTGATCGTCGATCCACGCAGCTGGCAGATCGTGGCCGCCGGGACGCCAGAGTGCACTACAGGGCGGCCAGGATGCCTGAGCGCCACTGTAGGGCGGCTGACGGACCAAGACACGGTAACGCTACCCGTGCAACAAGCTAGAGCGATTAAGTTGAAGTATCTATTGTTTTTTTTTTTTTTTTGTCCCGTGGCAATATAATGTGGCACTAGGAAAGTTACAGGTTCACAGGATTTGAAACGGAGCGTGGCTCCAGTTCGAAAGTACGAGTCGATCTCAATTGAAGAACGACGCCGCTGACTTCGGGTCCGAGGGTATCAGCGTGGTCAGCAAGGAGATGAGGCGCCTGGGTTGCTGGTTGAAGTGGGCCAGGACCAAAACCGAGCAGGTCAAAGGATGCCAAGCCCGAGAGCAAAAGAAAATAAAATGGCCACGGCCAGAATAGATGTGCCATTCGGCCAAGATGCCAGGAAGAATTGAATAAAGAGGAAAAACACCTTTTCTTTTATAAAAACAGAATTTCAAATGGCATTTGCAAAAAGAACTTGAAATCCTTTTTAAAATTAAGACAAAATCAAACATCACAGAAATATTAATGCATCAGAATGAGTGCACAAGCATGTTTCTAACCTTATGGTAAATTTTAATTTCACAAAATTATTTTTTTTCCTATGTTTCATGAGCACAAAAATACATAAAGAAATTATTTTTATTCTATTTCCAAAAGTACAAAATTTCGGGTGTTACAATTCTACCCCCTTTAGATGAATCTCGCCCGAGATTCGAAGCTGCTGATCAAAGAGATAGAGATACTCTTGTCTTTGAATCTTCGTCGCTTCTCGAGTAGTTCCATTTTCTCGGTGCTGATTTTGCCTTATTTCGCTCATCCTCAGGTTATTACTCCAAGTGGTTTGCGGAACTAATTCCAACAAGAACTTCAACAACTCTTAATGACTTCATCGGACCCAGTGACTTCCAACTATAAGCCCACTAGTCTGGTGCTAGCTTCCTCTTCACACTCATGTTCTTCAAGATAAACCGAGAGAAACAAGCACAAGAGACCAATTCACTACCCCCTTAAGATAACATCGACCAGGGGACATTAGGGAGTAGCTTTCATAACCTTTTAAGTACCTTAACCATCATATAGGCCTTCTAGTTGAACATCATAACTCTCTTTATCCGAAGTAGCTTTATTAACTACCAAACTAATACTATTACTCTTCTTACTCAAGTTCCACACATATAAGTTGACCCTGGTGTCATTCAAACCTTGTTAGTAATAGCTATCCTTTACTAAGACATTGAAAACAACATTTTCTTCACCCATATGAAAACATACTTCCTCGTCATGTATTTGTGGTCACTTCAATCCAATAATAATGTCACCCGCTCATAACCAACTTAGTGATGACATCCTTTGTGAATCTTTTATCCCAAAGTAGAATATTCCCCAACTTCAAATATTAGTGACTTTTCTGAAGTTAAGTTGCCCAAACTTTGAATCCAAATTTTTTTAGCATGTGGTGTCGTCCGAATCTTCTTAGCTTAACTCTTCTTCGCTAAAGGCATCGGCAACGACTTACGCTCCTATAGCTATTAACATTTTTTCCAAGTCGTAACTCTCGATTAGCCCAAACCAACAAGAACATCTCAAACTCAATACCATCTTAGTAGTTCTATTGATTCCTACAATCCTGGTAGACATCACTCATATACATCGGCTTGACATCCAACCACACTTAATATCTTCTCTTGTAGTACCATCCGGAGAGACTTAGCCAACCTTCCTTCAACCTCCACTAGAACCATATCATTCCAAGGAAACACTCTTGCATTCTTAAACTACTTCAACTCAACACCTCTCTCTAGAGTTCTCCATGTGATTCATCATAGAACAACTATAGAGAAGTCCAACATGCAACACATTTGAATTGTAAGTTTAACTCCAAAGTGTTGTGATAGCTTGAGACATAATCCAATCATGTCAAGCACACAAGCTCCTTGTAGACGATCCATCTGTCATCAATTGAGTGAAAGATGCATGTGCTCAAAGTTGACATCTCAACCGAAGATAGCATATGCTTCCGAAAGTGAAGAACTAGAATATATCAAACTTCATCTTGCAACTTCTTCAGCGTGGCTACCCCCTTAAGAAAGGATTACTAGGGGATCAACAAGGGGGTAGTATATATGTTCTCTTTATGTGAGTTAATCCATCTTAGTGACCTCATGATATCCAAGAAAAACTCACGTGTATAGGCAAGACCAAGTATTCTGAAATTCCTTGCGAGTAGAATAACAGCAGCTCAGTAAAACATCAATAATTCGAGTTCTGTTAATCCAATAAGGTCGTGCTTTACACCGTTGGAAAGCTTATGAAATTCTCTACAACTTCCTTATAGAACTCTTCTCCAGATTCGACACTTAAGTTGGTCGAAAACAGTGCACAACAGAAACTAGTTCAGATTCCTGACAGCACAGTTGCATCATCTTGTGATTTTTATAACTCTCAAACCAGATTTGATATGAAGGTGATTCTTGCTCTCAGATAAAGATATGGAAGTCTACTTTTGTCCAGATTTATTCCATGATTTTTGCTCATCCAATGATAGAGGTATAAGCCAAAGAACTCAGATTGCTACGAAAAAAACAGGATGGGCAGAAACAAGAAAACCAACCCGACTATTTATTACACTAAATCCTTAAATCTTAAGCCTATGAACTAATGAAATTGTGGATATACCAACAATATCATACCACTCAATACAAAGATCCAAGACAAACATATGCATAATAACAATTTAACAAAGCAATTGAGATGCACAAATCAAACAATGACTCAACTTTCGCTACTAACGTTTTGTTGCATAAGGGGGCATAAATTCCTACTTAAACATGGTGTGATTGTAGCGCCATCCGGGGTAACATCTTTTGCATGCGAATGGCGGGACACGTCCTCCACTTCATTGATTCTTGGTAGTCCAACATGACTTTTCCACTCATCAATCTCATCAAGAGCTTCCTCATGATGTTCCTTACCGCCAAGCTCTAGTTAACTCTTATACTTAGTATGTGTCCACTTAGTGCATCTATATTCCACTTGAGCATGTTGATCCGGGTAGCGATCTTGCAAAAGATTCGCACCAACCGAGGATGAAAGAAAGCAAAGACGCCCAATTCTAACTAGGCTTGCGTCCCTAAAGTCAAAGACGGAGTCGATACCAATTTGTAACACCCGGTTTTAAGAACAAAAACCAGATGAAGCCATATGTGAGCCCCGGAAGTCAAATCTCACATATAGTTTACAAATGAATGGTAATCAATTCACAATGCTTAAAATATAACGAGCATAATATAAAACAAATAACCTCAGCTAGCAGACAGCGGAAAGACTCTTCCATCTTTTGGTGTAGGCTCCACGGGGACCGACCGACCGGTTGATCATAAGCCTAACTTCCTCCCGAGGTGTGGGGAATAGCAAGAGTGAGTCCGTGTCGAACTCCGCAAATATAGCTAGGCAATATCTACCCCAAAACCCATGATCATTATAACATAAATAATGAATAGCATGAAACGATAAATCATGAACAATTTAATAAGCATGTATAGCCAACAGTTATAAACAACAAGTTAATTATCAACATAATAAGCATGTGATTTTATTCATAGATGTCTCCAAGGCCGTTCATGACCGCGAACACGGCCGACATGTCGGTTTTTTAACTCGCGAGAGGTGTACACTTTCACTACGGGTCATGGTTTCCACCGAGTAGGTTCATGACTCCCCAAACAAATGAAAACCATATAAAGTCGTTCAAAGGCCCTCCTAAAAATATTAAGTGGCCAACAGAGCTACAACCCCGTTTCTCCCAATTCTGGCAAACCACCAACAAAGTTAGGTAAAACCCTTGAACAACTAGAGTCAGAGCCATGTGACCCCCATAGCTGTATTGTATATCCCGGATGATCACAAATGAATAAGTCCTTATGGAGAGCTAAGAGCTTCATAAATAAACATAGCTCTTTAAGCCCTATGAACCATGTTATCAACAATTCATATTTAACATTCATTGCATAAACATTAAGCAAGCCATAAGATCATGGTTTAAAGATAGCATATCCTAGAACTATACTTGCCTTAATGTTGCTCCTTCTTCAAGTCTAAAGCTCCAAAAGAAATCCTTCTTGATCAACAACGTATTCTAGATCACCAAGCGCAAAACTCACCGACTGGACATCGACATAAAGCACCACACAAACATCCGAGCAAACATACACGAAGCAAACAATAAAAGTAAATTAGAACAATACACCAACAGAGATAAAATAAGTTGAAAAAGGTTATAAACCTATTCTACTCGTCACTACGATCACACAGACGTAAAGATCACCGAAAAACGGAGCTAGAACGGAGAAGATACGCATTTGACAAGATTTACATGAATAAAATAATAAATTAAATGTAAACTGATTTTTGATGGAAAGGAAAAGAAACATAGCAACTTCAGTCAGAGATCATTGCCAAAATAAACATGAAAGATACAATGGAATTGATTTGTCAATGGAATAAAAGATACGTAAGTATACACCAAAGGATTAAACATTGGAGATGTATTTTGAGTATTTTCTGAAATTATTTTTATAAAGGAAAACGGCCATAAACCATAACCATGTCATCCTGACATCATGCTGGTGTCATCATGCTAATAAGCACGAGACGAAGCAAAGCAGCAAAGCTAAGCCTTTCCATCGTGGGAGCTTCACGGCCACGGAAGAGACGATGGTTATACCGCGAACACAATGGAGATGATCACAGCATCAGAAGAACATCCAGGAGAACTGACCTTGGATGGTGATGACGACCGAGGCGAACTGAAGACAATGCACAGCTCGGGATGGGTGACGTCGGTGACGCTGCAACGTCCGACGATCCGGTGTTAGCAAACTGAGATGCCAAGACGAAAACAAACGGGACTGGAAACAAACGACACAGGAGAGCAAGGCCACCTTACTGAGAGCAACAACGGAGATGGGGCACGACCTGCAGCCAACGGCATCTCGAGGTGACAATCGGCGAGAACCTGCGAAGACCGGCGAGGTTTACCGAACGAATACAAGGAAGAAACAGAGATCGATGTAAAGAGCTTGGAGACTTTGCGATTAAGATGCAAAGCTCAACGGAAACTTACAGGGACGCATGAGCGGCATGCGGCTCACGTTCGAGTTGAAGCGGCAGATCAACGGAACCCAGCTCGACGGCTTCGTCTGGGGTTTGTGGCGGTGGCTGCTCGAGACAAGGCAGCCTGTGCCTAGCAGATAGGGTTTGGGATGCTTTTATAGCTGGAAGCGCTCCAGATATATGGAAAGCAAAAACAATAAGAGATCGAGATGGATACGGGCAGCTGCAAGGAAGGAAACGCATTGCACCACAATGATGCTAGCGTGACATCAGCACATGATTTAGTTATCTATACCTGAGTCCTTCTTTTCTTCCGCCTCCCCTCTCCGTATCACCTCCTGCTCCTGGCGTACAATATTTTTCAATCTAGCCTATCGTAGAGTTGGAGACCGATACAACACAGACGACAGAAGAGGACATAAGTAATATTTTTCTCACTGTTTTCTCTAATTGCGATTTCAACAAATCGAGAGAAAAAGCAGATCAAACCAAACGTCGAATCCTCCGCCGTCGCGGCAAGACAAGACACCCATGGCCATGGTGATGGCGTCGTTCTTTTTGCCAATGGTGCGGCAGCAAACGACAGGATGCAAAGGTGTTCCTGGCGGGGCATCATCAATGTGCGGGTGTGCCTGCTCAACCGTTGGCGTTGTGGGCGTCCAGCGCGCTGCCACATGCTCTTCTCCGCCGAGTCCAAACGTCATTACTGCCTACAGAATAGTTTGGGAACTGCCCTGTGCCCTTTGCTTCGTGGAAGTCACCATGGAAGTGGCAAGGAGACCCTCTCTTTGGCGAAATAACAGACGCTGTGGTTGTGGCGGCATTCGGCGATCGGGAGCACAATCTAGGAGATGCCGAGATGGAGCAGGGCATGCTGGAAGGCGTGGTCGGGTGATGGGCAAGGTGCCGTCGGTGGCTCGGTGCTTGTTGAGCTGCCAATGTCGGTGGGCGGTGGGCGAGTCCCCTCAGGTGAGCGTGCAGAGCTGCAGATGTATCGGTGGAGAAGAGCGTACATGTGCTTCAACAACAAAAAAAGCTAAGATTCGATTGAACCAGCGTATATATCATGTTCTTTAAACGATGAGTAGATTTGCTGCGGAAGTACGAAATCAAGCATTACGGGATAATATCAGGCCTTGACATATTGGTAAATAGCTACATGCCAACTTGAGTTACATATTTTTGTGTCCTTAAGCAAATATTTTTGTGCTTTTTAGCAACAAAAGAAAATGATCTATCAAAGCGGTAATTAAGTTTGATACAAGTTTAATTGGACATTGTCCAATTATTGCTAACATTATCTTCGCTGCAAACAAATTATATCTATCAAATATATACCTATTAATAAGGTTAACTGATTGTCGATCCACGCAGCTGGCAGATCGTGGCCGCCGGGACGCCAGAGTGCACTACAGGGCGGCCAAGATGCCTGAGCGCCACTGTAGGGCGGCTGACGGACCCAAGACACGGTAACCGCTTCCCGTGCAACAAGCTAGAGCGATTAAGTTGAAGTATCTATTGTTTTTTTTTTGTCTCCCGTGGCAATATATTGTGGCACTAGGAAAGTTACAGGTTCACGGGATTTGAAATGGAGCGTGGCTCCAGTTCGAGTACGAGTCGATCTCAATTGAAGAACGACGCCGCTGACTTCGGGTCCGAGGGTATCAGCGTGGTCAGCAAGGAGATGAGGCGCCTGGGTTGCTGGTTGAAGTGGGCCAGGACCAAAACCGAGCAGGTCAAAGGATGCCAAGCCCGAGAGCAAAAAGAAAATAAAATGGCCACGGCCAGAATAGATGTGCCATTCGGCCAAGATGCCAGGAAGAATTGAATAAAGAGGAAAAACACCTTTTCTTTTATAAAAACAGAATTTCAAATGGCATTTGCAAAAGAACTTGAAATCCTTTTTAAAATTGAGACAAAATCAAACATCACAGAAATATTAATGCATCAGAATGAGTGCACAAGCATGTTTCTAACCTTATGATAAATTTTAATTTCACAAAATTATTTATTTTTCCTATGTTTCATGAGCACAAAAATACATAAAGAAATTATTTTTATTCTATTTCCAAAAGTACAAAATTTCGGGTGTTACAGGCGGTTGGTCCCCTGGGTCCACCTGCCAGCCTCCGGCGTTCGGTCAGGTGCTCCTCTGACTGCGTGAATCCCTATCCCGGTTGCGATCAAGTTTGATGCGTGGTGAAACAGAGTGATAGTGTATGGGATAGAGTGTGGGATACGAGTGATATTCATGAAAATATGTTCAAGATCACACTATCATGTATTTATGAGAAAATATTGCTATGATCACAAAGATTCATGTGCATGTAAAGGGAGATCATAGGGCATTTTTTAGACATATCATAAATGCAACACTAGCACCAGGTAAGCATTTATTCATTCATAGATATAGATACATATAAATATAAATACATTTATAAATATAAATATTATATATATTTAGAGGATAAAGAAATTATTTAGGCATTTATTGAAGATAAATAAACTGCTAAAATTATTTAAAACAAGAATTAACTAAGGATAACTACCGGTTTACCTTCGGCAAGGGCTCACCTTTATAGTCCGTGGAGCCGGACTTTTCTCCCATCAGTTTTTGCTTGATGGTGGAACATCCATCTTGGGAGGAGTAGACGGCTGTACTTGCTTGGGCCTCCATACTTTCTGGGTGATCTTGGGCTGTGTGGTAGTATGTTCGACCTTTTCTTTGATCTTCCACGCCATCTTCTTTTGTGAAGGTTTGGGGATTTCTTCCCTTTTTTCTTATATTTTCTTTTTAGGAGCCATTTTATTTTTCTACTCCCAATTTATATTTCTTTTGGGAGCCACCTTTTCTTTTGGCTCTAGCTTTTTCTTTGATTCTTTTGATATTTTTGATATATTTTTCAAAAGTTGAGGATGAATCTTAACCTCCTTGATACCCTAGGGACTCAGCCCATATCAGATGCGTACATGTTGCATTCTTCCTGACGGAGAGGCCTGAATTCGAACTTTTCTTCTTGGCCATTGATATTGAAACGGATTTCTCCAGCTCCAACATCAATCTGAGCTCCTGCCGTACTCAAGAACGGTCTTCCTAGGATATGTGGTGTCTCATTTGTAAGCTCCATGTTGAGCACTACAAAATCTACTAGGACATAATATCCTCTGGTCTTGACAGGGATGTCCTGCGCAATCCCTGCTGGGTACCGAATTGAGGAGTCGGCCAATTGAAGTGTCATGTTGATGGGCTCCAAGTTGGTGAAATTCAGTCTATCAAAGACTGATTTCAGCATGACACTTACGCTTGCCCCAAGATCACACAAGGCATGGTTGAATTGCTGGGTGCCAATGGAGCATGTGATTGTGGGGCACCCAGGGTCTTGTTTCTTCTCAGGTAGATGGTTGAGTATAGCTGTGCTACACTTTTCTATCAGCTTGACAACTTTTGTGGATAGTAATGGTCGCTTGTTGTTGATGATGTCCTTGATAAACTTGGCATAGGATGGTATGTGCAAGACATCCATCAGCGGGACGCTGACGTGTGTCTTCTCAACCATTTCCATGAATCAGAGGGCTGTTCATCTCTGGCCTTCTTCTTCCTTCTTAACCTCATGAAAAAGGGCAGCATCGTGGTGTCCACATAGTTTTCCGGTGTCGGCTCATCTTCTGCAAATTCTTCTTATGGTTCTGCCGACTCAACTGGTGTTTTCTTTTGCTGCCTTGAAGTCCTTCCCATTTGTGTGGTGGATCACGAGTGGTCTTACCCCCTCTCGTGGTCACCGATTTAACATTTTCAACTGAACCATCAGGATTAACAGCAAATTTAGCAGCAGAGGCAAGCTGAGCGATCTGGGTTTCTATTCTCTTATGAAAACTTACCTGATCTTTAACATATGAGGACAGGCTATCAAGCTTAGCATTAATATTTTCAAATATTTTGTCATTAAAAGAAAGCTTTTTCGTAAGATTTAGCTTGTCCTAAGACAAGATCTTTCAATGAAGGTTGGGAGGAGTTAAAATTGGAAGAGTTACCTGGGGGCGGTTCTGGTTGTTCCACCCATTATCCAGTTCCGATGTTGGTGAAACCTGTTGTTGATGAATGACGCTTCTTCCTAGGTTTCAGGACAATTGTTCCCCGAATGGCCAACATCTCCACAGTTCTCACACGTCATGTGTGAGTCTATGGCTTGGATGGTGCCGGTGGTAGGATCAGTGGCACGTCCCTCAAGCTTCTTCATTAATAGATCTATTTTTGTGGCAAGCAGATCCGTCTCCTTCATGGTGTGCATGCCTTTTTGTGTTTTGCGTCCTTCTCCCCAACTCTGGTTAGCCACCATTTTCTCAATCAGTGCCATGGCACTCTCAATGGTGAGGGAGAGGAATGCGCCTCTAGAAGCGGCATCTACATGCCCTTTGGACATGGTCTTGAGGCCTTTATAGAAGTTCTGAAGCACAAGCCAATCTTCCATCCCGTGGTGGGGACAGGCCTGGATGTTCTCCTGGAGCCTTTCCTAAGCTTCAAGAATAGACTCGAGTGAAGTCTGCCGAAAATTTGATATCTTCCCCCATAGAGCATTTGTTTTGCTCGTGGGGAAGAACTTCGTGAGGAACACTGTGGAACATTTGTCCCATGTGTTGATAGCTTCTTTGCTTTGGTAGAACCATTGCTTCATCTTCCCCAAGAGGGAGAAGGGAAACAAGTAGAGCTTGATGCTATCTGGAGTGACATCTTTGATGATGATTGTTTCACATAGCTCAAGGAAGTTTTGTAGATGCGCATTTGCATCCTCACTTGGCAAACCGTAGAACTGGTTTGCCTGCACCATCATGAGTAGGCCAATGCGAAGCTCAAAGTTTCCATTCCCGATATTGATAGCGGGCCCAACGGGCACGTTGGCAACAGCGGGGGTGGAGTACTCACAGAGTGACTTGGCCATGGTGATCGTAGCAGATGATGCAGAAGTGACCGGCTCGTTTGCCGGTGGAGTAGCAGAAGAAGAAACAGTACGAGCCCTTCTCTTCCTTAGGAGTGCTTCCGGATCATTGACGAAGTTTTCTGGCAGGTTGAAACCGCTCGTACACTATCCTATTTTTATTCCAATAAAAAGACAAACAAAATAGTAAAGTTAGCCTATTTAAACTATGGCTACTAATGCTTATTTTGAAATCAATGTTTATGCCAATGCTAGATGTTTGCATTTTTTCTTTTGCCCTCCCCGACAACGGCGCCAGAAATGCTTGTTGGCGTTTCTTAGCATTACTACTAAAGATAGACAATAAGTCCGTCCTTAATAATAATACCAGAGACATAAGTTGACATTCCTAACCACCATTACTTCAAAAAGGTAACCCATGGCCATTAATGGCACCGGCCTAGGTAATGCAGTCTAGTAATAATAGTCAGAAGTGTCGGATTGGCCATCCTAACCGCCATTACTTACGATATGCAAAACTATGGCACGGCGTCGTGGGGTGCAATAAGGATTACAATCCTTAAGTAATGGTACTTAGTTACACCAATCGATAGCTCAGTATGAAATAAGAATAAATCTGCAAGCGCACAGAACTATCATTGTAGCATTTCAACCTGTGAGTATTCAAGGGTGTCGTATTTATAAGTTCCCATAGGAGGGCATAATGAATGCATCTAGCTTTGGTATAAACATGATTACTTATTGAATGCATAGGTAGACATAGCATAAACAGGGGTAAAAATAGGTTCTCAAGATAGTGGGCACACACATCGGAGCAACCTCAAGGATAAAAGATAAACAAAGAATAAAAGAATAACTACATGAGCAGGCATTGGTCCAATACAGCTATGCAAAGAATAGCAAATAACATCTAACTAATATGACTAGAGTTAGGACTAAGTTTGGGATGATAGGGAGATTCCTGCAGCTGGTCTGCCAGCCGATAGAGACTTTATGAACTCCTACTCAATACCCAAACATGGAGGAGTGCTTGGGATGGACAGGGCTGTCACCACCTGCCCGCCTACCCCTCTATCCGTGGGGCACCAACATATCTGTTGATCTCCGCATACCCGAGCACCACGCTCGTGTAATTGGAAACAACTCCTAACCTCCCAGGACCCCAACCCTTCAGATTGACAGGCTCGGCTAGGAGCAACCATGACGGCACAATGAACCATTATCCCATCCTTAGTTCTTTCTCTATTCATACTAATCTGATGAATGATGAAGAACTTTGATGAACATATCAAGAGCATAACACATAGACTATAGGCTAGTTTATATGTCATGAACATAATATGAGTACAACTATACCCTAATTCATATGCATAGATATATAAATAAGATAAGAACTTGCTCATAGAGGAGAATTGATCTGTATTCATACCAAGATGTTCTTGATTCCTCCAAGGAGACAAGCTCTCCTTGATAGCTTTGCCTTGCTAAAATACTACTACTAAACTAAATAGAACAAGTATGAAATGTGAGGTGTAGTGCTCCAAATAATGGTGTGTGTGTTGAATGGTGAAGGAGCCTTTCTTTTATAGCTCAAGTAGGAAGGTTCGGGCGTCTCCTCAATTGGAAGGAGGTGGAACCGCCTTTAGGGAACCGACTCAAGCACCGCTTGAGAAGGCTGGGCCCATGAGGCCCCACTAGGGGGGCAGCCGGTCCCCTGGCTGGGCCCGCTGGCCATTGCCTTCGGGTTGTCGGTTGCTCCCTGGGCCTGGACCTTCCTCGTGGTTACAGATGGGTCCAAATCGATGTTGAGGTGGGCTTTCTCATTTTCCTTGGTTTGTGCCTTTTCTGAATACGTCTTCTTGAAGTGTACTTTCTTGTGAATTTTGTGCCTTTCCAGTGTCAGACCTGTATGTCACATAAACCACAAAACTCGTGGAAGGATTAGATAAAAGCCCTACCTTCTATTTATTTTTGTATTAAAATGATGTTGGTATTTAGTTGCTAAGGACCGCCAACATCTGGTTCTCCAAATATGAAGTGATATGTCCGTTTCGATCATCTCGATGAGCTCTTCGCAATGGTGTGGTCAGATTCTTCACTTGAGATACTTCTTTATGATGAAATATTAAATATCCTGTAAAACAAGTGAGAGCAACACAACTCATGGAACTCATTAGAATAAATACCTACTACCTTACTTTAATCTTCAATTAAGGCCTTATCCAAGATTAGTTGATGGCAAAAATTAGAGTTAATTAATGTCAATAGCGGAACTGGCAGCATGGCAGTTCATTGCAAGTGGCAGCATGGTACAGTGTAGCCTGTCAACCCGTGAGAAGGAGATGTTATTAGCTAAGTAATTAGCTTATTTGGTCATCTTAGCTGCAAGATAGATAAACGACTCCAGGGGGATATAGGTTAACTGAATGACAGTATACTGAAATTAGCATATACCATTTTTAGGTGGCTGCATAGAGATTGTGATTCAGAATGGAAAAGCCTTGACAGAGAGACTTATGACTGGACTTGATTTAGCAGAGAAAGGAATTCTGAGTAGATTAGCTGACATTGACTGGGTAGCTAATTTGTTGGCCAAGATTGAGATGATGCACACCTTTATTGCTGGTTAGTCAGAAATCAAGGACCATATTCTTTTAGTGGTTCAGGACAAGTATAGCTCAAGATTGTGGGTTGTCAAGGTAAAGCTTATGATTATTCTGACATCACTGATAGAAGCATATTGGTTACTTATAGGTGTATGTATCCTGTTCCTGTAATTGATGGACACTTCTCGAGACAATGACATTCAGAAAATACAATCTGGACTTGCAATTACTATCAAAGCTTGCCCATACAAGCTGAACGGAGAAGAACCAAGGACTATGGTTTCCAGCATTGATTTATCCTACCCCAAAGGTAAATATACCATGTCAACAACTGTAATTACCCTCCACTAACATTACTACCCTACAAGTGACCCTCATACCTTTCCATTACGCATCTATGGTTTGCAAAAATAGTAAAATTGAGTTGCTTGTTTTTTTAACAAAAATACCATGGGGGGAGGTTCCCATGGCTCCAAGACTTTTTATAAAAGAACAAGGAACCAAAAAGTTACAGGGGTTTTTCTTTACCTTACATGGAGGGAGGGGGAGCACTGACTAAACTGGAGAGCGGGGCCTAAAGAGAAGAAAGCTGAGAGGAAAGAAACAAAAGAAAAAACTGCCTAAGGAATAGGAAAAATATTACAAAGCATCCAGCCAAAGCAGGACTGCAGCTCTATCTTCCTCTTTGATTCATAGAGACTGCAGGGAAGCTTCTGATTTAAAGTTTGGGACCCATCTGGTGAATGTAGCTTGGACTCCATCAAACACCATTCTGTTTCTTATCTTCCATATTTCCCATGCTGCAATCTGGAAAATTTCTAGAAAGCGTTGATGGTCGCTAACCCCCTGTTTTTACCAATAACATTTCATTAAATAAATGGCATTATAACCCGAAAATGTCTAAATTTGCTTTGAATTTTACCTAGTTCCACTTGTACTTGGAATTTATATTTGTATACAGAAAAACAGCAAAAACATGTGCAAATGGACCAAGAGGAGGTAATGGGATGTGACACGGTAGCAACCGGGCCAAGTGCCAGGGCGCCCGCCCCGGAGTCAGGGCAGCCGCCCTGACCAGGGCGCCCATCGTGACCTAGGGCGCCCGCCTTGGTGATGCCAGCTCCCAAACTCAGCCACGTCACCGATCCACGACGACACCTTCCCACGTCTCCCAGCCATCGAAACCAAGTCGGTTTGATCTAAGGGCTCCCCAGTGAAGTGACTTGGATCCTTTGGCCCATTGTCTTGCACTCAAAGAGGTGAAGTCGGTTGGAACCAACTTCAAACCGACTTAACCAGCATGCAACTGACTTGAGGGGATGAGCCACGGCCGTTTGATCATGAGGAAGTGCCAGGTGGACGGCGTCCACCCTAGCCAGGGTGCCCGCCCTGGCGGTGTTGGCAAACCAACCTCCCTCTTTTCCTACAAGTACCCCTTGGTGTCCCCATCACTATATAAAGGGCACCTCGGCCATTGAAGCAATCATGACTACATGACTACCTCACAAGCACAAGAAGGCAACAGCCTTAGCATAGGAAGCTCTAGCTATAGTGCTTAGTGCCCTCTCACTCTAGCTCCAGCTTAGTTAGAGTAGCAGTCGCCTGCAAGAGGAGAGGAGTCAGGTGGAGTTCTGCCTCGGAGTCTGGAAGAGTCTTTTGAAGTCTTTGAGTTCGGTATACTTCTTTGTAATCATACATTATCTACTTAATACAAGTACTTTACTTAACTATTTCATTAAGTATTCAATTACGCCTTTACATTCAAGTTTTAATTTCCTGCTATTTATTAGTAGTGAGGTTAAGCTTTGATTATAGGCATAGGTTTACCAAGTTATCTTAGTGATAGTTATATTTATCTGGAACTGTTCTATCGTCTGGTTAAGGTTTCTCTGCTTTGAGCTCAAGTAGAGATAGTAAGCTTGTAGATTAAGCGTGGTGCTTAGGCTATAACTTACCTTCAGGTGCGGCTAGATCTCTGGAGGTGGTAGCAATAGGTGGTGACAGCCCTATTTGCCTGTGTAGTCCACCACGCTAGATTTAGTTCTTAAAATGTAAGGCTCGTGGTGCATTGTGTCCAGTTTAATTGGGAGCGTGTACACCTCTTTACTAGATATAATCTTTCTATTCACTTAGCTAATTTAGTTACCTAGATTACACCCGTGTGCACACACTGAGAGTGAAGTAGCGATCATAGGACTATCTTAGATTATATGTTATCCTTAGTTATCATCCTATTTATCCCTTTTACTGTACATCCATTAATTCGCCATACTCAACCCAAGGATCCACCAACACCCCGCCTTTATTTGGGAATAAATAAATCGACACCTGCTATTCCCAGGCGAAGTGCTACATGATAGTTCTGTGCACTTGCAGAATCCTTTCCTAACCTGCAGAATTGTCGTCATGTGTTTTTAGTGTATGGACTGACAACCCCGTTAAGTGACACTAACAAATACCAATAAGCATTTCTGGTGCCATTGTCGGGGAAGGCAACTAGTGCATCGGACTAGAGTCTGTTGAATTATTTCGTGTTTAGCTTTTTTAAGCCTAGCGATCCCATTCCTATTTCTATTCCTTCACCTGTTTCTTTCATGAACATGGCCAACAAGACCATCCGTGATTTCTCAACCCCATCTGCTGCCATTGTAGCCACTGTGCCCAATGTCATTAACATGGACACTCACTTCGAGTTGAAACCCATATTAATCACAATGGTGTAATCCAGCCCTTTCTGTGGCAAGACTCATGAAAATGCTAATGCGCACCTCCAACACTTTTTGGAGATTTGTAGCACCTTCAGAATTAGGAGAGTGACCCCAAATGCTATTCACCGTCGCTTGTTCCCATTCTCCTTGTTGGGAAAGGTGAAGCATTTGTTCTACTCTAACCATGAAGCCGTAGAAACTTAGGACAAGTGTTCCAATGCATTCTTAGTCAAGTTCTTTCCTATGGTAAAACCAATGCACTGTGCAACAAGATTTCTAGCTTTTAGCAGTTAGCTGATGAGTCAATTCCCAAGGCTTGGGAGCATATGCAAGAATACATAGCTGCTTACCCACACCATGGCATGGAAGACTGGCTTTTAATCCATAACTTCTACAGAAGTCATCTAGATGCTGTCGCTGGTGGAGTATTATTTTTTCTTAATGTTGTAAATGCAAAGGCATTAATCAAAAAGATGGTGTCCAACCAAGGATGGAGCGATGAACGTCTACAACCCCGCAAGAGAGGTATGCATACTCTTAAAGAAGCTAACATGATTGCAGCTATGGTAGACCTGCTAGCCAAGAGGCTAGAAAGCTGTGAGAAGATGAGCACTCAGGAGACCATGCAAACATTGGACTCTCGCATGATGTGCAAAGTCTGTGGAGAATTCAGTCATTCCGGACAATATTGTCTCGAAACCCATGAAGACCTCAACTTCATCAACCACAACAACAGATTCAGATCCCAAGGACAAGGATGGAATCAGCGCCCCAACACTCAAGGTAATAATTTTAATAATGGTTATCGTCAAGGCCTGAATAATCAAGGTAATAACTATCCTTCTTTCAAAGATCTTGTGTATAGTCAAGGAAGAATGACAGAAAGCATTAATAAAAGACTTCATGCTAATGACAAAATGCTAGAAAATATCAATGCTAAGTTAGAAGATTTCTCATCTGCTATGAAAAATCAGCTAAGTTTTAAAAAAATGTTAGAAAGCCAACTTTAGCGGCTATTGGTCCTACTTCTGAGAGAATACCAAGCCAACCTGAACCAAGGATCAAAACCGCCAACCTTGTTACTGCTAGATATGACACTGTTTTTTATTCTGGATCACTTGGGTATAAGATACTGCTATGATTAAAAAGGGTGATCCTGGTAGTCCTATTATCACTTGTTCAATTCATAACCATGTTTTTTTATAATGCAATTTGTGATCTTGGCTCTAGCATAAACATCATGTCTAAAGAAAAATATGATGAATTTTCTATCAACACCTGGCCCCAACATCCCTCTATGTGCAACTAGCTGATCAGTCTATAAGGCATGTAGAAGGGATAGCTTGTGATGTTTTAGTAAAAGTCAGAGGTAACTATGTGCCCACAGACTTTATAGTCTTGGACATGGGAAATAAAGAAGATACACCTCTCATCCTAGGACAGCCGTTCCTAAACACTCCGGCCGTCGTCCCGAGCTGTCCGCAATCCCGGCAGAGCGGTGCTTGTCGACTACTGCCTTGCCGTGCGTTCATAGTCGTTCAAAAATCCCTAGGTGAGCTCTCCTTATGCACCATTATTTTCTTGCGTTCGTTGTCTGATCAAACCGAGCGCCGTGCAAGCTTTGCATGCCTTGATAATGTCAATTTTAGTTTTGATGACATAATCATGACATCACTTTTGTTTTATGGCTGATTTGATTCACAAAAATAATTTAGTAAATACGCACTGAAATACATCCAGTCGTAGTCAGTTTTCCTCATCAAAATTACGTTTTCATATATTTACAAGTTTGCCATCAGTTTTCAAATGCGCATAACTTTTTCGTTTTAAGTCCGTTTTCGATGATCTATATACTGATGTGCTCGTAGCGACGTGTAGAATAGTTTTATAAAATTTTGAAGTTATCTTCTTGCTGGTGGTGTACTGTTCTAATTGTATCTCCTTGTTTGCTTCATGTATGATTGCTCGGATGATTGTGTGTTGATGCTTGATGAATCGAGATAGACGGTGAGCTTGACGTGGTGAACTGGAACACGTTGATGATCTAGAAGAATTTCTCTTGGAGCTTTGGACTTGAAGAAGGATCGATATTAAGGCAAGTCTAGTTTTGGGATTTGCTTACTTTATTGCAAACATGATCATATAACTTAATGAATGTGTATGCCATGAACATAAAGATGAATATTAGTAACATGGGGAATTGTCTGCTTTAGTGAATCCGGGTATTACAGTACAGCTATGGGGGTTATATGGCTCTGACATTAGTTCCCTTAAGATCATTTTTCTAGCAACTTGGAGGATGTGCCGAATTGGATATAGTATGCCCCCTATCCCGTAATATATGTGTATAGGCTGCGGTAATGAGCCATATAGGAAGGGTGGGTCCTATATCTGATGACTTAGCTGCCCCAACATTTTAGACGAACCTTTTGGGGGCTTCTTAGTGGTTCTTGGTGTTTGGGTCTGATCCGCCCTTGCATTTGGGAACCACGACTCATAGTGAAAGTGTACACCTCTGCGCAGAGTTTGATAAACTGGTATACTAGCCTTGCCCAAGGTCACGGGCAGCCCTAGAACCATAGCATTAAGGATAATGACCAATGTTCATTAATTACTCATGTTTATCGTTTTATGCTTTACATTAATTATGTTAAGATGATCATGGTTCATGGGTATGTAAGTACCTTGCTATTCTTGTGGAGTTCGATATGGACTCACTCTTGCTATTTCACCCCAACTCAGGAGGAGTTTTAGGCTTGTGATCAACCAGTCAGTCGGTCCCTGTGGATTCTACACCAGAAGTTCGGAGTGTCTTTCCGCTATTTGCTAGCCGAGGTTATTTTCTTTTATATTATGCTCGTTATATTTTAAGCATTATGAATTGATACTACCATTCATTTGTAGCTATATGTGAGATTTGACTTCCAGGGCTCACATATGGTGTATACTTGGTTTTGCTCTTAAAACCGGGTGTTACAAGTGGTATCAGAACCGACCTTCGCGGCCACGGGCGCGTGCGGGCCAGATGTGTGGACATGGGGATCCATTGCGTGTAGACTCTGCGGAGTGCACGGTATGGCACATGTGCCGGCACTGGGCGCACGGTTGCGTGTGCTAAGAGGGGAGGTCCTGGTTAAGTTGGCGCTCGACGAGGACGTCGAGTCCTTTGAGGGGGTGTATATAACACCCGGCCCAATAAGGATGTGGCCCAGTAGGGGCCTATCAGTGCAGCGTGCACATGTTTAGTACCACCTTGCTAGTTGAGCAAGGGTGGAGTCAACTTATAAGCCTTTGCGTTCAAGCCATATCACCTTCGGGTCAACCCTTTTACACGAAGCGAGGACGAAAGTGTAAGCAGGGTGCTATGTGTACGCGTGCGCGCCCCTCGGAAGAGGCTGTGCGGTGTGGCTTTGGACGGCGGGGTGTCACATGTATATATGTGGGTTCTAGACAAATCTATTTTCACCTCCCTAGGAGAAAAGAACAATTTTCTTTTTCGCATGTTTCTAACACAATGCAGACAAGAAAGATCAAAAGAAAGGAAACCAAAAAGACCAAGCCAGGTAAACAATTCCTAGATGAACAACACAAGGGAGAACTGTCATCCACAGCATCCTCCCCTGATGGCAAGAAGGCATCAACAGAGAAGGAGAACAAGCACGAGAGGGAACAAACAATTGAAGTGTTTTCTTGCAAATCAGCAATCCCTTGGGGCACAGATACAAGCAATGGAATCCCCCATACCTATGCTGAGTCATTAAACAATATAGGCGCAAGAAAAGGCAGGGATGCTCAAGAAGGAAGAATGAGGTGTGCCGGAGGAAGCACCTCCACAACATAACTAAGGTATTGACAATGTATGTCTTCCCTTTATATTCAGACATCAAACCAAAAGTCCAGGAACAAGGAGCTGGACATTGAAGAACTAGTGAGAGCCAAAGACGCAGCCAAGGCAAAGAAGCAAACCAACAAGACATGGAAGCTGAAGAAGAGTTAGGAAGCTGATCCTACACCACAAAGTCACGAAGAACCCGAACCCTCTACACGAAAAGAAACAATAGAGGAAGAAACCATGGAGGAAAATCCATGAATCACAAGGTATGAGTTAATTAGTGCATTACATGTTTCCCTTTCCAAATCATGCATTCTACATTCTATTATGCATTCTTCTTAAATGAAAAAAAAATAAATATATATAATGATAAAAACAATGAAATATAATAGTAATAAATAATCTTTCCTTTATGACATGTATTTAAATTTAAAAATAAAAATAATAATAAATAATAAAAGTGTATTAGACTTTTGCATTAATCAACGTAATAAAGAACAAAGAAAAAATATCCAACAAGGAAGCATTCCATCCCCATGAACCAGGCAAACTTGGGGAAAACCCTTTTCCCCGCTAAGGTATGACATTTAATCACAACTTTTTTTATGCATTTATGTACATGCCTATATCTTCTCGAATAAATTGCTTGCTAAGTTGGAAACTCATTGCCATTCATGAATGTGTTAATTGACCTATTACTGCTAAGTTTTGAACATAAAAAGACTTTATCTTGAGTCAACACTATTGTGGGTCACACATGCTAATAACTAATTGCATGCTATGGTGAGATATGTTGTGACAAGGAAGAGTAATTCTTTTAACTTGACTGAGGGGACAGTTGGAATGGATATCTAGAGTTGTATTGTTTTCACAAATCTCAAAAAACTCTTGCAATTTGTTACTCAATGGTTTCAAACATACCTACCACCATGCCAAGTACATGTTTTATAGATAGGAAACCTACCAAAAAAGTGTCTTGTTTGTGTTGGGCTTAGTTAGACCTTATCGATATAAGTCAAGAAGTTGGTCATGTTTTTTGGTCAAGATTACTTACACGTGCACCCCATTTGCAACTTCTAAACTGGAAGTGTGCAACCACCAAATATCTCTTATCCCCCTCTTGCTATTCTCACTCAGAGGATACGCAATGCTGCTCCTAATCATCATAAGACTATGGATACGTATTCCTAGGAGGAGCATGGTTTACTTCAAAAAAAGAGAGAGAGAAAAAAGAGGGATATAATCCCTAATGAGAGACAGCAGAAGCCTCAATACCTGCTGAAATGAAATGAAAAAAAAGAGAGAGAAAGAGAAGAAAAGAAAGAAAGAGAGAATATAGTAACCATGCTCCCTCCGCCTTAAAGCAGGCATCCATTCAAGTCTCAAGGAGTTCTACCAAATATTTCTACACTTGCACAACCTTGACCTTTCTGCGTGACTTGTTTTCTCCTAGTGATCTACTCCCTCTGTCCCTTTATAAGTGACGTTTTTGGTGTGCGTGCCACAAGTTTGAATCGATTTATACAAAATACGTGCAACATTTGTATTTTCAAATAATTTTGATAAAAAACAAGATGAAAAGATCTTTTCCGATGGTACTAATTATATACTATAATTATTAATATTTTTTAATATATAATTGCCGTTTTTTTTTTTTTCGGGAAGCGCAAGTGACACTTATTTAGGAACGGAGGGAGTAAGTGTCTAACCTAGCAATAAATGCAATTCAAGTCACTCATGCTTTTCCCACCTACTCAACTCCATAAATAAGTCTGAGTGGTAGACAGTAGCAAGTGAGTACATCACCCACCACAATTATATTGAGAGACGGAATGTGCCATTTGAGGAACTCCTGCAAGAATTTCTTTTCAAAAATATTGAAAACCTCTAGATGAAGTTCTAGCTTGTAACACCCCAAAATTTGCCTCCTTTGAAAATAGGGTTAAAATAATTTAATTTGTACTTTTGTGCTTATGAAAACCTAGGAAAAATAAAAGCTTTCTTTATATTAAAATTTATCATAGGCCAACATCATGTTTGAGCATAGATGCTGGTGCATTTATATTTTTGTGATGATTGGTTTTGGTCAAAATCTAAAAAGGATTTCAAAATCTCTTTCAAATCTCTTTGAAAAACTGTTTAAATAAAAGAAAAAGTCTTTTCTTTTCCCTCCCCTCATTCTTCTCTCTTTCTGGCCCGTCAGGCCTTCTCCTCTCTTGCACCGGCTCAGTCCGGCCTGCCTCTTCTCTTCTGGCCCGTAGGCCTGCTTCTTCTTTTCCTTGCCCCGAAGGCCCAGTCTCCCTCTCCTTTCTCTTTTCTCTCGCAGCCCAGCAAGCAAGCTGAGGCAGGCCGTCGCCTTCTTCCTCGCGCCGTCGCCGAGCCGGACTCTTCGTCGGTCAAGTCCGCAGCTGCCCCGTCTGCCGCGTTCTCGCGTGTGCTCCACGCCACGTCGCCCCATAAATAGCGGGTGTTCGCGCGCCGCCTCCCCCTCGCAAACTCTCGCGCAAGCAATCTCCATGCTCGAGCCCTAGTCGCCGCAACCCTGCTAGCTGCCGCTCTCGCCTCCTCCCAATCCTCCGCTGCATCAACGGGCTCGTAAAGTCGTCGAGTTCGCCCGTGATACGTGAAGTCGTCGACGCTCTTCTCTGATCCTGCTCTCCGTTTCTATCATGTCACGTGTCGTCGCCGATCGACACCAGGAGCCGCCGCCATGGTGCATCTCCGTTGCAGCTGCTCCCTCCGTCTGTGGTTCCTCTGTCAGCTTCGACCACAGGGGAGCTTCGTGTCGAGGTGAAAAAGCTGCCGCCGCTCTTGCCTTCTCTCTTCTCTCTGTCTCTGTTTGCTTACCACACCGACGAAACCATGCAGGAAGCCGTCGACGTCCTTGGTCCTTCTGAGCTGTATGCCCTCGACGTTTGTTTCACATCGTCAAAATCCTTGAGGTGAGTTCACACGATTGTTCTCTGCGTACGTGTGTATACTTACGTTACCTTGTTTCCATCAAAGTCCAGAAAAGCTTCGTAGCCGGCCATGACATCCATGCTAGCTTGCTTTGATGACATCAATTTTAGCTTTGATGACATCAACATGACATCATCTTTTGCATTATGGCCGTTTCTCTATAGAAAAATAATTCTAGGAATACCATGGAAATACATCCTTAGCCCTTTGCGTAGTCATCATTTACGATTTCATCCTTGGAAGGCGTACTTTCTGTTTCAGCAGATTCAAATGCGCTTTCATATATTTACAGTTTTGCCATCACATCTTAGAAATCTCATATCTCCTCCATTTCTTATCCAAACTAGTTTCTTTGCGCGCGCCCATGCGCGCGGGGTATTGGCCGATCCTATTTTTGATGACTGCAAGAAAAACGCAACTAAAGACATGTGCCATCATAACGCCCGGGGATCGACCGATGTTGTGGAATAACAGTGGAAAAGCGCCATTGTTCAAGCAACAGATCAGCCATGAAATCCAATGCTGAACCATATCGGCGATGTCGACCAGACATTGGCTGAATCAGAGTGACCCGTATGCCATTGGCTGAATCAAAGTGCCCGCATGTCATCGAAACATGTGTAGACCCGTTAGTTTCTAACCAGAGGTCGCTATTATTTGCGCCGCGCCCATGGGCGCCGTGAGATCGCTTAGTTAGCTTGAATGCATTTCAGATGGAGAAATGTGCTATTATATGACTCCAAAGAAGTGGCTTCGTAAAAATAGGATTCCTAGTGTTGGCTTCGCTAAAATATGACTCCAAACGTTGACACTTCGAAATACATGTGATTTTGACAATTCGGAGTACATATGATTTTGATTTCATAGTCTCAATGTTTGGAGTTATATAATAGCAAATTTCTCTTTCAGATGTCTATTGCATCCCTCGGGATGAAGCATGAAATGTTCGGTGCTTCAACCCTTATTGCATCCCTCGGGATGAAGCATGAAATGTTCGGTGCTTCAACCCTTATCACACATAAAAAAAAAAAAAAAACTTTGGTAGAAAGTGAATTCGGAAGAGAGAATGGAAATATACTTCTTGACTCAGAAAAGATGTTGATCTGAGTTCAACAATCAGGAAAACATATCCATGGACAATTAAGAATCCACACACCGACCTGCTGTTCATCACCTCTATATCAAAACTAAATTTTGACAGGAAATATATAGCCACAACAAATCACCTGCACATGTAGCATCAGCCCATCAATATGGATATTTATTTACCAAATTATGTAAGCAAGTATACGACCACTGCAAATCACCTGCAAACCATCATCATGGATCTGTGTTGAGCACAACATCTATTTTTTGTTGCATCTAATGCTTTGTAGCCGGGTTAGGCCTACAAAAATGCACTCTTTTTTCTCTCTACAATAGATGGATGCAGTAAGGAGCAATTTTATCGTGGTAGGATCAAAATGAGGGCGCCCAAATTGAATAAAAATTCTCCTCAAATCCACAAGCAAACGAATCCTCATTTGTGTCCCAAATGGATCCTGCGTGGACATAGGCACAAAATTAGGTGGGAAACAATAGAAGAAAGCGAAGCCATGAGATCTCGGGACGGGGAAACGAAGATGAATCGATCGATGGAGAGACGGCTAGAAGGGATGGGTGCAAAGAAGATGAGGAAGAGAATACCGGGCTTGAGGGGGGGCGTGTCCGGGCGAGGTCGCGGGAGGAGTATTTTTTGGGGCTCTCCCCGGGAGTCCCGCTGGGGCGCCAGCGGCGTCGGCGGCAGCGTCGGTTTACCGCCGCCACCGCCTCGCGTGGGAGGCGACAACGGGAGCACGACAGAGTCCGTGCCCTCCACAGCGAGCATCACATCATTCCGTCACCACGTGCCGTCCATCTCGCCTCCCTCGCCAGCCCCGCGTTCAACCCATCGCGCCGCCGCTTGCGCCGCTCGCCATTGCGCTCGGCCTCCCGCGCTTCTTGCCGGTGGAGGAGCTGGCCTGCTCCGCGCCGGTGCAGCCGGCGCCCCCGCGGCGGTGGCGCCGGGCGCGCTGACCCCGGCTGGCCCTCACGTCTCTTCTTTGGCTGCAGGAGCCGGCGTGCTCGCGGCAGTGCTTCCGGCGCCCTCCGCGGTGGCGGCGCTTTTTGACTCGGCCGGTGGCGGTGAGTACCTCCTCCCATCATCCCGTGGAGCGCTCCATCCTATGGCGATGAGTACCTCCTCCCCCGCATCCCGTGGAGCGGCATGTTGCGCGTCGGCGCCGCCCCGCAGCCGGGTCGCAGACGCACGCAGCGGGCGCGGGCCGTGGCGAATGCCTCGATGGGGGCGGGGGTGGCGTCGCCTTAGCCGTGGCGGCGCCGGCAGGTGGGGGGCATGGGCGTGGTCGTGGCGATGCTCCGAGCTGGGAGGGGCCGCGGCGGGCGTCGCGCTTGGCACGCGTGCCGCGCGCCGCTGCTGCCGGGGGTGGGCTAACCCCACACCCACGCCCATCCATGGAGCCCGCCCGGGCTGGTCGACGGCGCCGTGGGTGGCCTCACCTTGCGCGGTGCCCCCCGCGCCCGGAGAGAGAGGGAGAGGGAAAGAGAGAGTAGAGGCGGAGTGGGCGAGCGGGGAAGAGTGGGCGTGAGGTTGGAGAAAACAGGCTTTTCTTCGGGGGACGTTGCGGTACTGGGACCGGCGTTGGTCGAGCCATGTGTTACACAGACATTTGGACCTCCTCTCTCATGATCAATGGCCACACGACAACGGCAGCGGGCCTGTACCCAGCCAACCAATTGGCACACGACAACGACAAGAGCCCAAGATTTACTTTGAGCCCACCAACACGCCCCAGCGTCGACCACGTCCACCGCTCTCACGGTCGCGGCGAGCCAATACACATTCGACAACCAAAAGGCAGAGGTCAACAGCACCGCACGACGCTCGCCGTGGCGCCACCTGCCGCTGACCTGGATGCCACATGCGCCAGCCGGTGATGTGGAGGGCCTGGGAGCGCGTCTTGCCTTGCGAGTTGGGTACTTTATAATAATTGATCTGTTCAAGATGCGTTAGGATTCGTATTTGCAAAACCTATCTGTTAGTATCATTTTTAGATTTATATTCAACTTTTGAAAACTGAGATTTGTTTTAATCTATTATTTTATAATAGGAAATCTTATAAAATCCATAACTTCTTCGTTATAGCTCCGTTTTCAGTGATCTTTACGTCTGTGTGATCGTATTAACGCGTAGATTGGTTTTAAAAGCTTTTCAATCTATTTTACTATGGTTGGTGCACTATTCTTATATAGTTTCTTTGTTTGCTTCATGTAAGATTGCGAAGATTGCTTGTGTGGTGTTCTAAGATCTTGTTAAGATGGTGAGCTTTGCGTTGGTGATCTTCAAGAAGATGGTGATCTAGAAGTTGAAGATCAGAAGCTGCAGAGTGGAAGATAATGATGATGTTTCTCTAAGCGCATTGCTTTGGGGGTAAAGCAAGTCTCAAGGCAAGTATAGTTCGGGTTTTTCTTTCTATAACCATGATCCTGTAACTTGATTAAAGACTATGCAACTAATGAATAAAGATGGTTTTCAATAAAATCCAAACTGTAAGTGATCATCCGGGACTTAACGTGCAGCTGTGAGGGCTACATGGCTCTGGCTCTAGTCATTCATAGGACCTTTTCTAGCAGGTTAGAGGATCTGCGAGTTGGGTATAGGGCTGCCTCTTCATTGTGTGTTATAACTGGGATGTGCCACATTGGGAGAGGGGTTTTCTATATTTGATGACCCTGCGGCCCTAACTTGTTAGAGGAACCTATGAAAGGCTTTATAGTGAACCCTGTCGGCTTTCCTTGGTAGAGAGCTAAGAGGTTGGCCGCCTCGGGCGAAAGGGCAATTCACGACTCATAGTGAAAGTGTACACCTCTGCGCATAGTTAAACCGATATATCGTCCGAGCCCCATGGTTGGGGTGGCCAAGGGATTCTTATGGAATGGATCATTAATCCAAATGGTGCTACATGTTAATATTGTTTTTCATCATATTCTTAATCATGTTTACCTCATCGTGTGGTATGGGATTATATTACCTTGTTGTTATACTTGCGGAGTTCGACATGGACTCACTCTTGCTATTCCCCACCACCTCAGGAGGAGTGTAGGCTTGTTGTCAACCAATCAGTTGGATCCAGTGGAGTGAAGTCCTGAAGATCAGAGTTGTTTTCCCGTTGAGTGCTACCTAAGGTTGTATCTCTTTTATACTAAGTACGTTATATATTAAGCATTGTTTATTGATACTACCTTTGATTTGTAGCTATATGTGGGGATTGACTCCTAGGACTCACATATGGTGTATATCTGGTTTTATTCTTAAAATCGGGTATTACATAGCTGAACTAACACAAGGATAAAGTTTTTGCTTGTTACACTGTCTTGCTTGTGCATGCTGCAAGGTTAAAAAGCTATAGCCCCATGTAGTAGACTTGAGGAAGGTCTAAACCATGTTCTTTACAAAGTAAGTATAAGGTTTTCTCACATCTTTTACTCTACCATGCTCAACCTGCATGTTTTGCTTGAGGACAAGCAAAAGGGTAGCTTGGGGGAACTTGTTGATAGTCGCTAACCTCTATTTTCCTCATCAACATTTCATTAAATAAATGGCATTATAACCCAACAATGTCTAAATTTGCTTTGAATTTTACATAGTTTCACTTGTACTTGGAATTTATATATGTATGCAGGAAAAACACCAAAAATATGTGCAAATGGACCAAGAAGAGGTAATGGGATGTGACAGGGTACCAACAGGGCCAAGTGTTAGGGCGCCCGCCCCAGAGTCAGGGTGGTCGCCCTGACTAGGGAGCACACCCGGTGATGCCGGCTCCTGAACTCAGCCACGTCACCGATCCGCGACAACACCTTTCCATTTCTCCTAGCCATCGAAACCAAGTCGGTTTGATCTAAGGGCTCCCAAATAAAGTGACTTGGATCCTTGGGCCCATTGTCATGCACTCAAAGAGGTGAAGTCAGTTGGAACCAACTCCAAACTGGTTTAACTAGCATGCAACCGACCTGAGGGGATGATGCACTTGTAGAATCTTTTCCTAACCTGCAGAACCATCGTCACATGTTTTTAGTGTCAGGATTGACAACCTTGTTAAGGACGCTAACAAATACCAATAGAAAGAAAGCTAAACCAAAATTCCTCTTGGTCCTCTCAATTTTCTGTCGATTGCTGTGTCATTTGACCGAGATAAGCCAATTTTGTCCCGGCATCTTTTTGCAAATGTGCACCGAAAGAACATATGATCAATGGTTTCCTCGGGATTGTCACCACAGAGGATGCAAAAGACATTTGGCTACACATTATAGTTTCTTCTTGCTAGCATGTTCTTGGTGTTTAGCCTATCCATGAGTATTTGCCAAGAGAAGAACGTGGTCTTTGGTTTGTTGATGTCGGGGTTGATCCTTTTCAGTCGAGGGGTAAGGGTACCCCTTATTCAAGTACCCGATAGAAGCCCCCGAGCCTCTGCGCCACTGCTGGCACTCATGCAGAGGTTCACATGTTGTTTATGTTGATCGTCTTCTGAAGGGTGCGTGTGAGCATACCCTTCGGGGGTAGCCCCCGAGGCCTCGGGGGAGTGCGTAGAACACCCTCGAGGGCTTTATTTGACCTTTGTCATGTGATGTTTGTTTGATCGAGGGAGGCTGATGCTCCTGAAAGGTTGGATTAGCATGAACTGGAGTTGTAACGTCTGTCATTCTCTGATGGGTGAGCGCGAGCGCACCCATCGAGTGTAGCCCCCGAGGCCTCGGAGGAGTGGGAAGACTCCTTTGAGGGCTTTATACGGCCTTCATCGAGGGGTGCCCACTCGATTGGGTGTAGTGGGTGTTCCTGAAAAGTTAGATTAACATGAACTAGAGTTGTAGCTCCTGATCGAGGGGTATGTCGAGCTGCTGAGCCCCCAGGTGTATATGACCCTCTTTCATCGAGGGGTGCCATGCATAGTCGAGCCCCAAGCCTCGTGCGGCTGAGGCTTTGCTTGCCTCTAGCATTCACCTCACGCATCCTTTCGATCGGATGTGAGGCGAGGAGCTTCGTGCTACCCTCGATTGGGCAAGGCTCGAAGTCCTCAGTGAGCTGATAGCGGGAAATTCAAGTGAGAACCTGTGCCCCGTTCGATAGGGGCCGACTAGTGGCCCTGAGGCAATCTCATTGAAGCTAAGGTGTGGACGCGTGGATACTGGTTCTGTTCGATAGGACCTAGCAGCTCGATGCCTCCCTCTAGGTGGATTCCACAGCGTTCCTCATCATTTTGCCTTGGATATGGCCGAGGAGGCCTCAAGAGTTCGTTCTCGAGCAGGGCCTCGTGTCGGCTCCCCTTCGGTCACCCCTAACTCAGGTGCTCGAGGGTGGCTATCAAACCCTAATCGAGGGTCAGCCTCTGCTCCCTCGAGGCTTGTTGTGGGGCTGGAGCCCACTTTCCTTCTCGTGGAAGACTTTGCTAGCGGATAACATCTCCCTTCCACCCGTTGGGCACGCTTTTTTAGGCGAGAGCCGAAGCGGCGTGGTCATCGTGGACCCGGGTAATGGCTAGAAGCCTGGCGAGTGACGCGTGCCCCTGTCGCGATAATCGTGGAGTGGTTAGGTGAGTGCAGTAAATGCGGTGAGTTACCTTCCCCCGTCGCCGGATCGTCCATTGCTCTTCGCCCCGGATATAAATTTGAGGGTGGTGGTGTGTAGTCCATTCCTATTCTTGCCATCTTACTTCTGCTGCTGCCGCCAGAGCAACCAAGCCCTTGCCCGCCTGCGCTAGAGGAAAAGAGTTGGTGAAAGAAAACGTGATTGGGAATCTTCCCGGTTGTCCGTCCATGAGCAGATCCACGCTGCATCCATAGTGCCCACGATCCTCCCTCCAGAGCCCTGGCCCCGCTCCAACATGTCTGGCGGGGAGCTAGAGAAGATGGTGGGTGAAGGACCTCTCTCCCCCACCACTTCGGTTGAGCGGCCAGAGTGGATGGTGCCGCCGAAGGAGCACCGGGAGTCAGAGCCGCCAGCGGGCTTTGTGAAGTTCCACTAATTGGGATTCAGCTAGCCTCCGAGCCGTTTCATGTGTGTCGCTGCTCCACTTCTACGAGGTCGAGCTCCATCACCTTGCCCCCAATGCCATCTCCAACACGGCGATCTTCGCCGCGCTCTGTGAGGGATACATGTGCATGGAGCTGCACTGGGAGCTGTGGCTCCACCTTTTTAAGGGCGAGCACTACACCAAATGGATTTTGGAGGGGAAGAGGATGGCTGTTCGCATGGGCTGCTATAGCCTGGCACAGAAGAGGTCCGCGCACTACATCGGGATGGACTTGTCGACCAACCTAGGCCGCTGGCAGTCCGGGTGGTTCTACATCCGCAACAATGACGACCTACTGCCCGCCTACACCAGGAGCGTCATCGCGGCGTGTCCGGAGCACTGGCTTCGGGGCGTGGCTGAAACATTCTCAAATTTTCCACAAAGGAAAAATCCACAGAATAGATAATAATGTGAAAATATAAGCTATCACATTATTATACAACAGTTCATAATCAAATCCATACATCAAAACTAGATAAAGGGGGTATATAAATAGGGCTTACATCATTTATTATATCGCCACTTGGTGAATCATTAGAGTACAATCATCTAGAACAGCTGTGGAAGTAGAAGAGCATTCATAGAAGGATCTCCAACAGCAATCTTGAGTGTAGGTACGAGATCATCTAATTCATCTATCCTTAACTCCACTGTAAAGCAGGTATATCTGCACACCTCCAGGTATGTACAGGTCATGGTCAGCACCGATGAGCTTTAGTGGAAAGAGAAAATAAAGGACCTGGCGATCCTATAATTTGGCTGTGGGTTTCCTATGCATGCAAGCAGTAATCAAGTTTATAACAATAAGTCAAGATTTATCACATTCCCATCCCACACATACACCTCCAACCACCATCCCATCCAACCCAGATCCATCACCATATCACCACCACCATCACCATCAAGACTCACTCTCAGATTGACCAGGCCAACTCCCTCTCAGCCGGTCTCAGTGGCCCGCAACCCTCAACCAGACTCACAGCCAGAAACAACTCTCAAGGGAAGGTAGAACACTCCTCTCACTAGTCCAGGAAATAGAACACAAGAAAGGTCCATAGCCGATAAGTCGGCATATGTATCGATCGATCAACCATACACTCTGAGAAGTTTCACATACCACAAGATAGCCATCATAGGTGCGTATACTCACCTTGGCAGATTCTGGCTACTTGCTTACTAGAAAGATACCATCCTACCACTCAACCCTAGAAACTCTAGAAACGTGTCTCGGGCAAGTTGAGACTGGGAAAGCATAGTACCGGGCCCCTCCAAGTGGTACCAGCATCTAGGACGGTATGGGCAACTCTCATCCTACCGCCCACCCTCACAACCTGCAGAAATTGCATCACTCTACCAAGTCCAGCCATCTCCCCATCATAGAGCTTGCATAATGCAAAGGATTCCTATGATCCAAATACCAGCACAATAGTTCCTAAGTGTGACCAAGACAGGATGTCTTCATCAGGGTTGTTCTTTAACATGCTACCACGGCACCTTCTTCCTGGGCTCCACCCCTCAGAGGCTCACCCTAGGATTCTCCTTCTCAACACTTCATGTACCCGCCACAGGTCAGTTTCATAGGGATGTCCAGGTTCATCCCACGGCAAGACTCGCTCCAAAAACTCGTCGTAGATCCCAGCTCGATCAACTCAACCCTCACCCTATACCCTGCCGTAAGTTCCACCCAAAACCCAGATACATCATCATCAGCTCACATACCCATCTGATCTATCAACACATGCACCAAGCCTAACACCCCGCCAGACCCTCCCAGGGTTCATCACATCACATCAAAAAGTAAGCGAGTGAAGTATATATATATATAAATATAGCAGATAAGCATGTGGCCAACATAACGGCGGCTAAGCAGGTAAAAGGTTATGATAAGGTAGGGGCTATCAAGCAAGATTCTACCATGCAAACCTATCTTTGGTATAAGCATTGCATAAAAGTAAAGCACTAGCAATTCTAGTTATTAGCCATGTCTAATAGGATTTCTAAAAGAAGGTGCTCCCATGACATCTGCGATGTCAAGGTAGTAGTGGTACAAGTCTTCTCCCATCAACGTAGTTGTTCAATAGAGCCTCCTCCCTCGTGCTCGTAGACTCGTCCTCAGATCGCTCCTCCAACGACTTCGAAATGGGGACTTAATAGTCGCGTAAGCGACTCCTATAGAATTCACAAAGAACCAAATAAATATCAAAAGATACAAATGCACTCAAACATTAGCTCAAGAAGTAGAGCTCGATTTATAGAAAATTTGGATGCTTGTCTCATATTTTTCTGAGCTCGTATGAATTAGTTATGAATTTCTGAAGTTTAAAACATATTCTGAAAAAGATAAAAGACTGAATTATGCCTGGTGCGACACGTGGCACGATCTGGTAGGTCCAGGGGTATAATGAGGTCAGCTGACGTGGCCTGACGTGGCAGATGACGTAGGCATGACAACATGATGACGTCACAGTTGACCAAGTGAACTCCACTGGGCTTGAAGTGGGCCAAGTCAGGGCCGGATGGGTTGGATGTGGGCTGGGCTCGGCCCTCCATGTGGCGGCTCCTGGTTGCGTCATGTCACTGGACTGGATATCCATTGGGTTCAGAACGGGCCTGGTGCAGAGCTCTTCTGTCCACGGTGCACCAGCGTCCATGGGGGTCCTCCCACTATCCTTGGTCTACCTAGACCAAGTCCACGATGGTGTTGTCCAGTCGGTGTGGTTCACGAGGTTTGGTTCACTGTAAACTAGCGTATGCGGGGCCCATGGTCAGTCTCATGGTTCACACGAACCAGGTCCATTTCCATCTCCATGGTGCCGATGCAACTCATAGCCTTTCTCTATTTCTGCTCCGCCACAGCGGCGCAGCTCACCGGTGATGCCGAGGTCGTGCGCTCGGGCTACAGGGTGGCCTCCGGTCTTCATTAACTTGCGATACAGCATCGGAAGCTCATGGTGGACTTGGCTCGCTAGCAGGTGCTCTAGCGGACCTTCCTTGGCGCGAGCTTAGGGCACCGTGGTGGCCGTATATCCCAATTGACGTGCATCGGCTCCACAGCCTCAAGGCGACTCCGTTGAGGTATCATGGCGTTCTAGTAGCTCCCTCCATGCCGCTAACCATTGTCAGCGACTGCACGGCGGCGTTAGCGCGCGATAGCAGAGGGCTACGGCCGGGTCCTTGTCCAATTGATGCTGCGGTCAAGCAATTGGTGTCTGCAGAGGACTAATTGACACTACGGGTCGGCCCAAACTCGCGGCGGTGCACTGCACAGAAAGCAAGCCCACGGCGGAGCTCCGGTGTGCCGGCGGCGCATGGCTAGGGCAGCGTTGGGCTCCAAGAGCTCCATCATCTTCATGGCTTGGTGCAGAACATCACGGCAAGGATTGACGATGCGTTCTTGTCCCTCGAAGTGGCCGACGGTGATGAAAAACAGCGCGGCATGGTGGCGCTTCAGAGCAGCACCGCATTGGCATGATCTTGGCAAAGGCTGCCTCCAGTGGTCATCTTGTCAGTCTTGCATGCGCACGGTGTGTTCCATGGCGTCGCACATCCAGCGGTGGTGATCTCCAGGTGCTTCGGTCCATGGATAGGCCAAGGTGTCATCGCACCGCGGCATGGCTCGACCATGATGAGTCCATGGGGTAGCATGTCCTTTTCGACGTCCTCTGATGCCGTAGATCCTACTAGCTAGGCTAGGCACGTGCCCGGTTAGAAACGCCATGACCGAGAAGAAGCAGTCGGGGTTGGAAGAGGGGCGTGGCCGTGCTCACTGATGTGGCATGGTAGAGAGTAGGGGCGTGGCATAGAGTAGCGGGCTTGCGGTAGGAGATCAACAGCGCCTCGCTCCCGTTCTTCCCTGGCGAGCTCCGCGATGGCCACCGGCTCCTTCTTCTCCAATGGCAGCTCTAGCTTCTCTTCTCCATCTTGTTCTTGGCGTGGGGCGTGGTGTTGCTGTGTAGAGTGAACGGTGGAAATAGTGTCATTGTACAGACGCAGATCCGCTCTGGTGACTCCGGCATGGTCCAGCAGATTCCTGCGGTGGCGTACAGCCACTCCGCCCTCTCCTTCTTCTTCTCCTGTGATCTTCCTCAACTCCCTCCTTCTCCTTTCCTTCCTTCTGCTCCAATTAGTGTGGCATGGTGTGGAACTGCAGAGCGGTGACGGCAAGTGAAGTAGGCAATGGAACCCTAGGGCTCCTGTTGTGGGGGTTTTATAGGCCGGCGGCCACCCACGACGATGGTGGACGGCTGCTGATGCGGCTAGACGATCATGTGGCTTCAGGCTCCTGCAGGGGTCGCTTTCATCCGACGCGTGGGCTCCAAGTGTCAATGAGGTTCACTAATTTTCCCATGGCAACCAAGGAAGAACTGGGACAGGCAGGCGACAGACTCATGCTCTGGACAGAGCAGGCGTGCGTGCAGAGGAAAAAGTTCGCGCCGTGGGCTTCTTGTACACGAGGCTTGTCGGCCGAGGTGGCACGCTCCAACTTCATCGATGTGCGGCGGTTAGGGACGGACGGCGCAGGGAGCACGCGTGGCGCGGACGTGTGCATTTGCTGCCACGACAAAAGCAAAGGAAGCGAGGGGGACCGGTGGAGAGCTTATGACAACCGAGTCCCACTGTCGGGTCCGCCTGTCATAGGCCGCTGGTGCCCCTTTGGCATGACGTGGTGGATGGCAGCCTGTGGTGCTTGTTGGGCCAGGTTGGGCCGGTGTGCTTTGCAGCCGGAAAGAAAGAGAGGGAAAGAGAAAGGCCAGGGCTGGGCTGGTATGGGCCGAAATGGATTTCCTGCTGTTAGCCAAAGGCTTTTCCTTTTTGTATTTCTGATTTCTGCCATTATTCATGATTATGAACAAGGTAACATGTTGCAAATAATTTATTAGTGGACATACATGGTCCTAGGTTATACTAGGGTATTACTCCCCTATATACATATTTATTTATTAGATAAATTAGATATCATCACATAAAATGCAAAGAAGAGCCAAATCACATGTTTGACTTAAAATGCAACATGGATGCATCATGTATATTATGTGATGAAATAAATACAAGGTTGGGGTAAGTGATACTTGTGCAAGGTCATCACTTAAGAATACATATGTTTATAACTAATGATACATCGATGGATTACTTAAACAACATCGAGATATAACATATGAAACATAGATGGTAACATGAGGTGCATTGGATATATGACTCCAAAGCAAGAGGCTTGAGCATGATGAAGGGATTGGTGGAGCATGTTAGGGGATGTAATAAGAGCTTAGCTTGAGAGTTTGGTCTCATGTAACATAAGCACAAGAGTGCAACAGGGGCGAGTTACAAGTGCAACATCGATACAAGACTTACGAAACAAGGAGGTAAACAAGAGGTACATTGAATACATGATTCTAATGAAAGAGGGGCTTTGAGCAAGGCGAGGGAATTTAGATAAGAGGAGAGCTCTAGAGTCTAGCCTTGTGCAACATGAGTACGAGGGTGTGACATGGGACAAACACATGTGTAACATTGGTGCTTAACTCATGACACATTAGGTGCTAGACAAAGGAAGTTAATCATATGTGGCTTAAGATTACATTAAGACACATGTGATGGAGTTACGATGCAATGCTTAGCATGACAAGCAACAAACATAGGTATGTTTTGAAAAAAATTTGTTGGTGGCATTTTTTGGTGTTTGCAATTTTTAGGGTTGTTACAGTGGCCAAGCCCTTCCAGCAAAGGTTGAATCCCCTCCTTGATGTGTTGTGCACCTTGTCTGAACAGGGTGTGCACGTCACAAACATCATCGTGGGCTTCCACAGCCGGAGGGTCCTTCCTCTGATGGCACACCCATTGCACCTGGATCAGATGGGGCCCGAGGTGCTCCCCGAACAGCTCAGGGGGTGCCGGATGCTGCTCGCGGACTTGCCTCCCGAGGATGTCGCAAGGCGGGTTAGGAGCTCGGTCGCTAGTGATTTCAGGCTGGATGTTGTGAACCATGTCCCGATGATGCCGGATCCTGGTAGCATCATTTTGGTAAGCCCCTCGATCTAGCACTCTTGAGTTGCTCCTTTGTTTCTCAACTCATCTTGATATTACAGTTGTAGGGTAACATCGACTACAAAGTCTCGATGCCTTCGGTTCGAGAAGATAACCCGGCTCGTCAGGTGAGGTGCTTTGATGCTCAACAGGAAAAGAAAAGGAAGGACTCAGAGAGGAAGAGGAAAGAGAAGAACCTCGCACGCCAGGCACTTGAGCAAAGCACCAGGCGAAGGAAAGATAGGATAATCTTCCCATCGAGGAGTCCCAACCGGAGGAGAAAGATGAGGAGGATGATGATGACAGTGATGATGAAGAGGGGGGTGGCGGGCGTCTCGAGCCCCATCTTTCCAGCCTTCCTGAGCTAACGCACCTCCCTACGCAGAGGACGTCTTGGAGCAGCCGCAGAAAGGAGGGAAGGGGCTCCTCGGCCCATGCGGGTCCTCATCTCGATGCGGCAAGACGGTGGCACTCATCTTGGAGTCGGCCCGAGCACCTCGCCATGCCAAACCAGATCCTCAACACTCGAGGTGAGGACCTAGGGTCGGACGGACTCAGAGGAGCGGGCGACATCACCCCCGACGCACGACTTGCTGGAGGAGGCCTGTAACACCCGGTTTTAAGAACAAAACCAGATGATGCTATATGTGAGCCCTGGAAGTCAAATCTCACATATAGTTTACAAATAAATGATAGTATCAATTCACAATGCTTAAAACATAACGAACATAATATAAAAGCAAATAACCTCAGCTAGCAGGCAGCGGAAAGACTCTTCAATCTTAGGGTGTAGACTCCACGGGGAACGACCGGACCGGTTGATCACAAGCCTAACATCTCCCCGAGGTGTGGGGAAAAAGCAAGGGTGAGTCCATGTCGAACTCCGCAAGCATAACATGGGGTTATGAGGCTCAAAAAGGCTTGACACTTTGGTTTAAGCTGCGGTAAGCATTTTAGTAAGTCAAAGTTTTAGCATTTAATTAGCAATAGTTATGCTTAACCCATTAACCCACATTATCATCAAAAATGTCATTCTCATGACAGTCCGTCGTCATTGTCCAGTTCCATCATCATCTCATATCCATGTCTCAGTATCATCTCTATTACGTGATGTCTCCAAGGCCGTTCATGACCGCAAAAACACGGCTGATATATCAGTTTAATTAACTCTGCGCAGAGAGGTGTACACTTTCACTACGGGTCATGGTTTCCACGAGTAGGGTCGCGACTCCCTAAACAAACGAAAACCATATAAAGCCGTTCAAAGGTCCCCTAAAAATATTAATGGCCAATGAGCTACAACCCGTTTCTCCCAATTACGGCAAACCACCAACAAAGTTAGGTAAAACCCTTGAACAACTAGAGTCGAGCCATGTGACCCCCATAGTTGTCTTGTATATCCCGGATGATCACGACGGATAAGTCCTTACGGAGAGTCTAGAGCATCATGAAAAAGCATGAGCCCGACTCTAAAGTTCATGTTACCAACATTCAAGTCTTTACCATCATATCATATATTCATTCATATCATAATTATTTATGTAGAGCACTAGCAAGAACTACCCATATGCAATAACCCATAGGAATCAATAAACAAGATAACTGGCTAGGATGTCCTTAAGGTTGGCAAATTAGACACATGCATATGATTAAGTGATTAACAAAGTGAATAGGTAACAAGGATAGTCCCATGCTATACTTGCCTTAAGTAGAGATTCTTTCTTCAATTCCATGCTTCAAAAGAAATCCTTCTTGGATGTCAACTTCTTCTTGATCACGGTCTTCTTCGAGATTAACAACATAAAGCTCACCGATCTACTCGATTCCAATCAACAACACACAAACATATGGATCCAATCATGCATAGCAAACAAGGCTACAATTAGTACAATACACCAACAATGGAAAACAGTTTGAAAAGCTTATAAAAGTAATCTACACGTTGTTACGATCACACATACGTAAAGATCACCAAAACGGAGCTAGAACGGAGAAGATACGCATTTTGCAAGTTTTGCATGAATAAAATAATAAATTAAATATTTGATTTCGAAATAAAATAAATAAAAAGGAAAATCAGATTTCAACATGCTGAAAGACGATGAGAAGAAGTATAAGAAAATGTAGGGTCATAGATTCAATGATGGACGATGGCTCAAGATAGTTAAATGGATATACATGTGACGTGATGATCAGTGGGATCAAAGAATAGCTAGCATGCCGAATCAAGAAAAAGGCAAGATGGAACTAATGTGGCCACGTACTGACCTTCACTTGATCATGGGGCAGGGTTTGCATGCTGCACGAGATAGTTTGCTGGACAAAGACAGGAAGCAGCTAACGCACACATCTGTACGGAACAACCATCCAGCACACCGCTGAGTCTGTGCATGCTGCAGTCTGGACGGCCTCGATGATGACATCAGATAAAAGTGCACTTCATTAGGGAAGAGCAACTCGATTTGTTGCCTGCTGTAACAGAAACGATGAGAAGCTAGCAATCGAGTACATGAGAGATAGATAGAGAGAGCAACGCTCAGGCAATGAAACGATAGAACGATCGATGGACGACTTACCGACCGATCTTAAGAAGATGATGGACACGGCAGGCTGCTAGGGCACACACGGCCGGTATTGATGAAGATGCGTGCTTGGCTTTCACGCATAGGCAGCAAACCCATGCACGGATTGACCCTCGAGATGGCATTGCTGCACAGCTCAGGCAACCATAGACGTACATGGATTTCAGCGGCAGGTAGCATGGAGCTACGATCAAGAGGCGGCGGCGAGCGCGTTCCTTGACGTGAGGAGTACGTGCAGCACAAGAAAACTTGCCGGTGGCAGGGAGTCAACGGACGGCGTGCACGCCGGTAGCGACTACAGCATGAGCTCGGCGAGATCGCGATGGTGGCAGCGCAAAGCTGGGGCTTGCTGGCGGCGCTGTGGCTCTAGGGTTGGGAAA
>JADLZK010003291.1:0-27500 GCA_015847255.1 Hyparrhenia diplandra
AGATGAAAGTAGAACAAGTAGACACAAGATGTAAGGAGACTATTCTTTATTCATCCGAATATTGGTTGCTTACAATGGAGGATCTCCCACGTATATATAGTCCGGATAAGTTCTAGAGTATGGAAATCGCCCACACAATAAACGGACTAGATTAGGATTCCTCCTTCTCCTCTTTCTATATTCCAACCAAGGTAGGAGAGTTTTGGTAAGAGCCCACATACAAACGGACTAGGATTAGGATTCATCCTTCTCCTTTCCTTCTAGGAAAGAGTCCGTGTAATGAGTTAGGGTTTTGTTTCCCAACACTCCCCCTTGAGCGAATACCATGACAAATATATGCCTCGTTAAAACTCCAAAAACCCAATGGGAAAAAATGGAGAAAGAGTGCATTATTGTCGTTAAATGCATTTGCACATTGTTGTCTCATTAAAAACCTTACATGAGAAACTTCGGGAAAACTCATTAAGGAAAAAAAAGAGTACAAATGATGTCTTGGGACAAATTGTGACCTTACGGATCATATCATTTTGAATTCTCTATAATCTCGATCAAGGGTTAATACTCTAGGTGAGTTCTCCCCTTGAACCTTGCGAGTAACTACTCCCTCGCTATGTCAAAAATGCCTTCTACAGAAGCATATGCACATAGAAACTTAGCAAGTATATTGCATGCATAGTCGAGGATCGTTTCATATAACCTTAACATCACGCTACTTTCGAACCCATGAGATAAAATTATACATAAATAAACCCATACTTAAATGGCGTCATGATAGAGGCTTCAATTTAATAGAGCTTTCAAACTCACCCATTTAGTGGAATGCCTTGATATTTATGAATCAAAAACGCACAAATCCAAACTAAACTAGTTGTTTAGTTATACTGTTGTATAGCACGGAGTTATGCGGATAACCGTATTGATGAGGAGCAACCAAATTGGTTAATAAATAAATGAATACTTCTACCCGAAGTAGATGTGGATATACCGGGATTAATTTCATATCCACTTGACATTGGCATATTGATCAAATTATGGGGGGCGCCTGTAAATAAGATCTAGTGGCCTATGTCACAAGCATATGCTCGTGAAGCAAGCTCACATTGTATGTGATAAAACTCCTCTCAAACTCCTAGAGAGAAATCACCTCGTTGGTGAGTTACCTCATGATGAGGTTCATCCCGGAGATGAAAATCCTAGCAATGCGCCGCATACTATAATGCTGGGAATACGGAACAACAATGGATCTATCATTTTTGGGAAATAATGAAGATCATTATTAAGATGTTCAAAGTCGAGATTATGTGTCGACACTAGTTTACCTCTATAATTGCTAAATGAGTCTCTTTATGAGAACGGATCCAAACAAAGTCCATGGCAAGAGTGCTTGAAGCTCTCATATCGGGTCAAATGAAATATGCAATTGAGGTTGAACCAAAATCGCTAAGTGGATATCTTGAACCCGATGTTCGATAATTATGGGTCATTATTGAAATAATATGTGGTGAAAAGCGATGGTTCAAAGGGTCATAATAGACCAACTCGACATAAGTTCTCAGAAAATATGTTCCGCTATATAATGAGTCCGGCTAATGGCATGAATTAAATATGCAAGAATGGGATTATGAAAATCCATGGAAAGCAACATTAAAATCTCGTACCAATATTGTCCTTTATGTGAAGTAATCTCTCCATAAAGACAACAGCTCCCCGATGGATTTTTCCTTGAAGGAATATGGTTATAAGTCCAAATGCACCAAAATATGTGAATTCCTTGATAGGGATAAAGACCCATATATGACCCAAGAGAGATAATAAAAGGAGGAATCAAAAGCAACATAAAGTATACCATATAAGCACATGTGCATTCCATGAGCTTTTGCTATGCATGTATATGCTTGATAGATAGCATTATCCACCTGAAGATTTGGAATTGAAATATCCTCTGAAAAGTTATATGATATATTTGGTGCTACTAGCAACACACCCCATTCTCTAGTTTGTGGACAATGATGTCTTATTATGTATTAAAGATTCTTGAAGAATCAGTAGCCAATCCCCTGAAGGAGTCACGACTATTATGAATAGAGAAAATTATCATATAAGGAATAATGATTATTAATCACATCTCGAAGGTGTGTCTTTGCAACTTTATGTTGCACAAATATGCACTCTAATATATGCATGACAATGTTCTTAGCATTATTCTTTATTCTTATTGTTCTTGAAGAGCAGTAAAACAAATGTCATGAAGACTAACTATTGTGAAATCACATGTTGTAATCTCCCTTGGGCTATTCATGCCTATATTTATTTGCAAATAATGAGTAATGTCGTGGCAATGGATGACCTCAATGAATGTTGTCATCAGGGGGAGTATTTACATGATATTGATCGTAACTCTTGAGACTTTGAAGATCTCAAATAATATACCTTGGTGGTAGAGGAAAGAAGGAATTTCAGATTTCCTATATTGGTAATAATCAATTGGTCCTAAAAGGAAGTTGTCTTTTACAAGCAATTCCTTTTGCAAATACTCCATCCTGAAAGGGAGTACCCCTCTTTCCCTCCATTCATTGTTATAGATAGACTCAATTGCGAGATAAAAGCATAAGCTTATTTCCATCATTACATGAGGTCGTTAAAGTAGTTTTTACCTCGATGAAAATTGTCGATAAATTGTTAATGTTCTAATATAAGTCCCCATCATTCTATCTCGTATACATCATATTATAACCCTCCTCCTGTAATAGGTATTATTCCTTTTAGACCTAGGGCAGTTGCGCCCACCCGATCAAGGATGTCGATGAGTGTAAGATGGTAGAGGATGTCAAATTATAGGTGATAACCGGACGGTACTTATAGATATGATGCCCTTTCATATTTTCCAATAAATCAAGTGCATTTATCAATTCCTTTATGGAGTGCGGTACCATTCTAATATCTGAAAATAAAGACAAACCATCCCAAATGTGATAATTAATCCACATTTTTTTAATAGAACAACCTATTTTAACAATGGTAAAGATATTGCCATAAACTTAAGCTTATGCTGTCGAGGGGTTTGCGACATGATTATATGTAACACACAATCTGAGGCATCATACCCTATCAATCCGGCGTATTTCTCTCCAAGCATTCCTAATTCAGTCAAGAACCTGTTAATTAGAGATTCGGCCGCATTGTTTAGTGCTTTCTGCATAGTACCATGTGAACTTATTAGCCCATCAATCATGGGAGTAACCCCTAAATGAGTTTTGAGAAATTCATTCATCATGGAATGATTTTGCATAATAGCAGGGTTGACTTCATCAATTGGAATACCCCCATCCAATGTACCGGTTTTGGTATTGTAATAAAACGATTTAATCGATAATATCTCTAAATTATTTGGACTTACAATAGGTTTATATACCCCCTCCTTAGGGAAAATATTCCTTCTCTCTTGTGCTAGAATATTATTATATAAGCCGTCCATAGGTTAAATATTCTTTATGATTTGTGTATCAGGAACTGATTCAATGGTATCTAAGGATAAATTATGCTTATAAATTGGTGATATTGCCATTCTAAAAGGATCTTGTTCTTGCGGTAATTTGAAATGTGTTAGTATGTCATTGAATCCATTCAAATGTTCTGCATTATGGGTAATACGTTTCTTAAGATTGGTAGCTAATTGAGTTAGCTATGTGATGGAAATATTGAAAAACATGATATACTTTTTCTCTACGGGCATGGCACTCCAACTAAACTATCAATAGGAAGCGAAGTAGCTTGGAGAAGCAGGACCTCTATATGTCAGTTCAAATGGATTCAAAAACCGGCTTAAAGATAACTCTCAATATGATCGCAAGTCAATCCTCTCGAGAGAGTAGAGTGAGTCTAGTTTTCTTCCCTACCGCCTCTACCTATCAAATCAATAGAGCACTTTCTCTCTCCTCGCTCGTGATAATTCATCTGACCTTAACCCTCAGGACTGTTGAATTGAAATAGTCCCGTTTTCAAAAGGGCATACTTATGCTGTCCCTCTTGCATAGTAAGTAAGGGAGATAATGCATTTCCTCCTGATTGTCCACCTTTTTGGAGGCAATCAAGTAGTTGATCACTTATACGAGATTCAGAAATGATTGTTATCTCTAGGCACATCTTATGGGAGGCATCTTTTCCTCCGGAGAAGCAGTCGAAGCGATAGCCATGTCTTATCCTTTTCTCGAGCAAACTATTATTAGTTTAGTCTGGAATTAGACCTGCTGCCTCTGCCTCTGCCTTGACCCTTCCCCTAGAAGTAAGTGCCCTTACCAATAACTCCCTTACTCTCTCTAACCACTGTCCTCAGCCTGCAGTACTGAAGTTCCAGATTGATTTCTCTTTTGATTCCTCGCTCTAGTCTAGTACCCACCGATTCTTTAATTGATTGGAAAGCTGGTCAATAAAATGCCCCAGTGGTAAATCCATTGAGTAGCAGCTCGTATCCAAGGAAAAGGCCATAACAAGGTATTCTCCCCAATCTTATTATCTTTCCCTTTCGAAGGAAGAAGGTCAGACAGCACTGGTCAATAGGAGCGGGTGGGCACATAGCAATAATAAATGGCAACAAGGCTCAACAGAGCAGAGACACAAGAATACCTATATAGAGACATGAGAAATAATAAGCCAAGGAGATCTTTACAAAACGAGAATTCTGCATCCGGTGAAAGCTGAAGTCACATAGGGAAGGGAGTTTCTGCAGATGGAGAAAAGGGAGATATCACACTGTGTGTGATAGGTTATTAGCTGGAGGATTGAGATTGGTATATGGCATTCAGATAGTCATATGCCACTGAAAGCATGGAAAGACTAGGTGAACGGGCTCACCAGGCAGGGAAAGCTAGATATAGCCTCTCTTCCTCCACTTGTTTTACGGATTAAGATGCTGGTTGGTATGTTCATCAAGTTCTCGATTACTACTTATGGTGCCCACTGACTCCCTTTAATGGTACGCAGTCCCTGCCAATTTCTCGAAAGAAAGTGCTATCCACTGAGGAGCAAGGAAGGTGCCCTAAGCTAGGAAGCCGTGATTGGTAGGATCTTTCCTTAGAAGGAAATTCGCAACGCTCTAAATTTCTCTATTTTGATTCGCCATAGCCGCTTAGGGATAGGGATATTGCTGTTCGCTTTGCGCCTGGTTACTGTAGCGCAAAGGCGATGAAATAACAACCTGCTTTTTCATTAGCAAATTGATATCGAATGCTGTTCCGCTTTGCCGTTATCCATCCCTGGCCTTAGCATAATAGGAGGGTGCCTTTTTAGCGCAAGACGATGAAATAACAACCTAAGCTTTTTGGCATTAGCAAATTGATAAATCGAATAGATCCCCGGCCGTTGGATAGGAGCACTGCCGTTACCGTGCTTAGAATTGATGAAATTAGATTTTTTACTAAACCTAGGATATTCCTATTCGTAGGTGGTATACAATTACCCCTATCCCTATTGTTTTGATACATGGCGTATTGGCTTTGCCGTAGAGCTAGCTAAAGATCCATCTTTTCATTAAAACAGTGATTCGTCTTGAACTATTTTCTAGATGACATGGAGGCTTTATCCATGTTCAGGTCAAAGCAATGTTGAATTGGCCGGTACCGAAAACTGTAAAAGAATTACTCTCCTACTCCAACTATAGTACATACTAGATCTGACTAACAGCCCATCCTACCTCCTTTCTTAGAACCATACTAGGCCTTTATGCTTTCTTGCCATCCTTGCCAAGCTACTTGCCGCTTAGGTTTAAGTTGATGTAGTTTCGGTCCCCTTACTTAATAGAAAGAAGCCCAATATATAAAGTATATGAAGGGTTGTGATGAGCTTCGAAGGTCAAATTACTTGAGGAGTAGGCCTAGGAAGTTTCGGAATCTCCCATGGTGGATTCGGGGGCTCAATCACACATAGGTGTGGAGAAGTTCAAAAGAATCTTCCGGTGAGCAAGTCAACCCAATACATTATTAGGTTAAGGAGCCTTATTTTAACTCAAGGGTTCCCGCAATTCCAATCCGGGAACTTAGAAAAACTTATTAAGGGCTTTTAACAGTTGTCCCAAACAACTGATTTATAAGCTTCCAAATTCCCGCCTTGCCCCTCCAATTGCATCTAGACTTACTTATCAGCTATGTTGACTCCAATCAATTCATGAGGTCTCTTTTCTGGCGCATTCCTCTCATTTCTCTGTCTCTTTCTTTTTCTTATACAACTACCTAGCTCGATACGCTTGCTTGGACGACGCCTTTGAAAAGAGGAATTCCGATAGAATCTTCCAGAACTACACGCCTAAAGCAAGCATTCTACGGACTACTAGGATTCGTACTGTGCTGCTTTTTCCCTGTCTATCTAATTAGACTAATTGTCAGGTTCTACCCTAGCTGGTGGCTCTCCACTCTTAGATTGTCTTCAAAGTGCTTTTCTGCCTAAACTATATATATATTTGATTTTACCTGTTGACAACTGTCTCCCAAAGCCAGCAAGCAGCTATTCAACGAGGATGCGAAGGCTAAGCCGATACAATGAAGCTCTTATTCTTTTGTTAGGGATATGACACCAACTAACTTTGATGAGTGAATGAATGCAAGACTACCGGACTTAGCGGACACCTATGCTTCAAAACCTGAAAGAAAAGACAGACTTAATAGGGATAGAAAACGTCAGAGGAGAAAGAAAGGCATTACTTCGCAGCGGAAAGAGAAGGTGCGTGCACAGCCGGCTTAGACCTCCACGATGCTCAAGTCAATAGAAAGGCGCGAAGCGGATGCTTAATAACTAGTTGCAGGCTCTACTCAACCCTTTTTTTAGTAAGTCAGGCTTGGCACGCAATTAGGGCATAGAAATTGGTACCTCCAGAGGCTAGAGAAAGACGTGTTGGAAGCTGCTTAAGTGACTGAAGTTGTGTAGTTCAATCAATCCCTCTCTTTTGTAGTGTAGTAAGATGCTTCTAAGCAGTGAAGAAATGGTGAACTTGCTTTCAATAAGAAGATTCTAAAACAAACTTGCACACTTTCAAATGGTAACACGTTTTCGTAGTAACCTAACAAAGTAATTGAATCGTGTCAAGAGACAGTGAGTTACATGAAAGTAGTTCTGTTAGGAAAAGATATGCTCTTGCTTGACAGCTGTTCTGAATTACCCCTTTTCTGGAACCTTGAGTCTAAGGATGAGTCCCTATTCGATAAGCACTATGCTTTCCCCAAACTATGCTTATACCCTTGCTTCATTCAATGCTAGCAGAACTAAACAAACTGTTTTTCTGTTAACTGCTTTTCTTTGCAAGTGAACTAGCTCATCGTTCTTTTTATTCACTAGCTAGCTTTGAAAGTTGTGTAAGGTTTGTTTGGCTCCCCGAAGAGAAATGTTCTATTTAAATGAAGGTGTGCTGCGATATCAGCGCCTTACCTTTTGATCAAAAGAAATGATGAATCCAGACGATCTACGATCAAGGTACGATCCCTACCTCAAAGTCGGATTGAATAAATAGAGGCAGAAAATGCAAAATAAACCCATTGCACCGCACCCCACAATGAGAGATCCTCCTAACCCAAGATACAAAATCCAATACACATTTGTTAGAAACTACTAGAAACCTAGTGCCATAACGTATGAGCCAAACGCTTTAGAACGCAAAAAGAATCTGAACCGGTATGAACGAAAAAGGATGTGTCCTCCTACAGGTAACGTCATGCTGGTCAGAGTCGCAACTTCCACTATATATGATCAAATGTCAATCCGGTGTTCCCGATCCGACTGGTGATCCGAAATCTTTTGTGGGTGCCGGCCCCTATAGAATCCAGTTCTCTTATAAGAGAGTAGAAAAGTCGGTTCTGTGCGGATTGGAAAGAATAAAAGATAAGATTTTCCCAGGCAGAAGAAAAAGGACAAACAGAAACATCTCTAGCAGAACGAGTGGAACGAGAAAGTTCAATGACCCAAGCAGACAGAGTGGACCGATGCTATCCGACCGAACAGAGATCACCCGAGGGGAAGTGCCCCGAGGCGAGTAAGAGTCCCAAGCCGGAGCCAAGCAAGGAAAGAAAAGAGATAGTTTAAAATCCCAACCTACCAAATAGGTATTTCCGATTGGTATTCCGATTCCTATTCAGATTCGGAGTAAGGTATTGCTTATCTCTAAGGAACATAGCATTGTTGGAGAAGTTTAAGTGGGAGTAAGCATTGCCCCCTTACTTGTTCGTTGTCTATCTGTTCTACTAACCTGATGTCTACCTGTATAAATCTATACTCGTTTGAACTACTCGATTGCTATTTTTTTGTCTTTCCTTTACTAACGTGGAATAACTAGTTTTTTTTTTTGGTCTGCCAAAACTAGTTATTCCATTGAAAAATCTATCAGACGAAGACGAACTTGCATTTGTTGAATAAAGAAAAGAAAAAAAGAAGAGTTCGATGTAGGAGGAGCGAGCCTCCCCCAGAGCTTTCGGCAGCCATACTTTCTTCACAAAACTTTATGAGAAAGATGGACTCTCTTTCACCGCAACTTGCCCGCCCTAACAGATGGAATTGATTCACGATCAGCCTCCTTCGGACCAGGTAGCTACAGCCCGTAAGCAAAACAAGATTTGGTCTCGTACGCCTGCTAAGCAAGTTCCCTCTCTTTTTCATTTTTAACTGATAGCCCTCTCGTTACTTGAAAGGAAATGGAATGCATCTTCGGTGCCTAAGCTTGAGTGAGCGCATCGCAACTGTGCCGATTTCTTTTTCTTCTTAACGAAACTCTGTCTATCTACTAAAAAACTTCTTCCTACGCAAAGCCTACTAAATAAAACTCTTCGCAAACTCATTACGGAGGTTACCATTAAACTCAAAGGAAACTAATTATGTGGATAAGAGAAAGAAAGAATCACTAATGCCAGCCGAAATACCCAATGACTATCGAGTACCAGACAAAAGCTAAATATATAGCCTTTCTAGCGAGTAATTTCTTCCTTTCATTTCATTATATACGAGTTTCTTTCTATCGAGAAAGGAAGCAATTACATAGAGTAAATAAAATAGTTACGAGTTGGCTAGCTTGTTCATTCATTCTTATATCTCCGAAGCTCCGCCTCTGCTTCCACTGGCATCATAAGTGTACTAAGGAAGTCTTCAATAGGCTCGGTAGGGATGGAATGGTCAATCTCAAACTCTTTATTAATATTGGCGGATATTCTCTTAAGGCTAATAATCATTCTAAAAAAATCCTTGCCTAAATCTGCGCCATCGGTGTCCGTCTAGTGAAGATAGCTAATGGATTCCTCCCCAAGCTTCTTTCTTATTAGTTGCCTCAGCACCCGAGTAATAGACAGTGGGACTAGTTCTTAGTAGGCAAGCACCTCCTTGAGTGTCCAGTGTCAAAAGAATGCCAGGACCAGCCGATCCATCCAAGGTGAATGAGCCGCACGCGCCTCTTGAGCTACTCAATTCTCTCTTCAAGATCTTAGTAATCTTCATCTAGCGCCTAGGTATTTACTCATACCCCGGGTTACACCTTTCTCAACCTCAGTATGTTCGTGACCTTTTGGTTCGTAGTAAAATGGCTGGAGCCAAATCGTGCCTCACACCTATAATACCTGGTGAAGCACTTTCTAAGTTTAGTGGTACACCAATGAACGAGCCCCACCTCTATCGTAGTGCTCCCCAATATGCTACTATCACCAGACCAGATATCACCTTTGCGGTTCACAAGGCATCGCATTTCATGCATCAGCCCACTGCACTGGACAGCGTTAAAAAGCGTGCCTTATCTCAAAGGTAATGGCATTCACATCTCGACCCGCTCGCCTCTGGAAAACCATGCCTATAGCGACGCAGACTGGCCCGTCCTTCCATCATAGCTTAGTTGGCTAGCTAGCTACTTCATTTTGTGCTAAAGCCCCTCGATACATAAGTGCTCTCATTCCTAGAACCCACCGGGGCGATCCAGTCACCCGGATAAGATTTCTTTTCTTTGCTGATTCCTCTCAATGAAATTTGCCATGTTGCACTAAGTTACTTACGGATGTATAGCTACACCTAATTCGCACCCGGTTAATGCTAGAACTATAAATAAGGGACCAAGATCTCCTATGAAATAGAAAACATTATTCGTAAATAGCATAGTCCAAGCAAACCCACTTAAAATCTTTCTTGAACTATGACCGCCATCATATTAGCAAATAAACGTATTCCGAGCTTAATGCATGAAAAACAATGAGAGATTAGCTCAAGGAGTACTAAAAAAGGTGCTAATGGCGTGGGACTCCCGCCGGTAATAAGAAGCTAAAAAAATGAAGCCCATGTCTTTGAAATCCAACGATCGTAATGCCTATAAAAATGGAAAATGAAAGAGCCAAAGTAATGAGAAAATGACTTGTCTTTGTGAAGCTAAAGGGTATCATAACTTTTGGGGATTACTTAAATAACGAAAAAGTAAAAGTGACCGAGATGCAAGGGAAAAACTTTTGTTTCACATTTTCGGAAAAGACCACCTATTTGTTCGTTTACCGTGATTCGGCATGAAATCATAAATAAGCTCCACCAAGGATTGCCATGCATTTGGCACCGACTTTCCCCCTCCTTTTTTTTCATAACAACAAAAACCAAAAGTAGGACCAAACCGAGAGTCGAGAGCATAAACAAGGATGAATTTGTGAATGAGAAAAATAGTTCCCTATATTCGGATCCGAATTGGGTGAATGGAAAATTGCTCCAATGGGCTTCCATCGGGGCCGCCCGCTAAATGATGAATAGCAACCCGAGCGGCATCAACAACAAGATTGGAAGAGCGGCTCCGGCTTCAACAAAGCGGAGTACTTGATTGGGCCGCCCGGCGATGGGCTTGGGCCCGGATTTAAGCCGATACTTTTCCACCGAGCGCATAGATTACTTATATCCCGGCCCAATGGGGTATTTTCGATCCCACGAGCATTAATGTCCTAGGATGCCGCTAAAGCTTTCGCCATGCTCGTGGATTCGGGCCCCCAGTACTTCTATTCGAATTCAGGAGAAGGTCCTCGACGGCAGACGCCTCCCGCTTTTGTTCAAATAACGACCGATTTTCAACAAAACTATGACCCCACAATTACCTTCATGATCTATGTGTATTGGTGGCAGCGGGGGGCGCGATAAAACCTACGAGTGGGTTTGATTTTCAGATTAGCCAATATTCGATTTCTTCTCTTCATATCGATTGGAACTCAATCTAGTCGCCATCATCATAGCTTATATACAAGTAAGATATTGAAGATCCGCTCCCAAAACAAAAAGAGAAGGGAGACTTATTTTATTGGCGTGGGTGTTTTCCCCAACGAAAAACTAATGAGAACACGAACACGAACTTCCATGACAAGACAAAATGCTAGCTTCCCAAGATGAAGCGCAAGATACTCCCTCCGTCCCTTTTTGTTTGTCTCTAGAGAAGCGTGTTTGTGAGGGAAGCACGGTTCTCTAGAGACAAACATTTAGGGACAGAGGGAGTACACTACGCGTCCCATCGACTTTGGCCAATGAGACTATTCTACTATACGCGTTTTCCGAGGAGCAACATGATACTTGATTTTCCGAGACAAGATGGTCACCGGAAATTGTTATCGAAAAGCTGGACTCGGCGAGGCAATGGATAAATGCTATCAAGGAAATGGCGACTTCGGGCCGTTTTTTTTCAAGAAGCAAGGAATGACCCAATAAGCTCCACAAGGGACCGATTGACTTCGAACATTTTCTCATCCGTAAAGGAAAGTAGCTCCTTGTGTGGAATTTGATCAAAGCATCTACGAATATCGCCCGGAAGCAAGTAGTCCGATTGCGGCCATCCTTTGACAATTTGTCATGAACGTCTTAGTGCCTCTAAGGCGCGCTAGCCGTGGGAGTGTTCTTAGAACTTTTGGTCCATGCATTGGTTAAGGAGACGAGCCAATTCCTTGCAAGATAGGTCCTTTCTTAGCGTCTTAAGCTTTGAATTGGAGAACTGATGGTACATTGAGATATTTCTTAAGCAATAGGCGGCCATTGAAAAAGATTTCTTCACTTATTCTCATTCGAAATGCGCCGCTATAAGAGTGCTATCGGGCGAGTTGAAAGCATAAGACTTTGGGAAAGAAATTCGTTAGTTCGAGCTAGCTAAATCAACTACAACAGAGTTGAAAATGAGCAAGGAAAAAAAATGCATGCTACTGAAAAAAGGCCCGTAGGATATGTGAAAGAAAAGAGAGAAGCCATCCTTAAAATGCAATAAATGAAAGGAGGGCAAAACAAATGCATTAGTTGTTGTTCGACTCAATGCTCGGACTTGACTTTATTTAAGGATATGAAAACAAATTGAGATAGAAATATGATGATATGGTTTTTATATATAAAAGGAGTAATTTCCCCAGTAGGGGGTTTTGAGACTACACCGAAAGCCCGCCCAATTCTATCTATTCGCACCACTACTAAAAGCGAGGACAAGCAAGCCCGGTAGCGTAAAAAGGCATGCAACAAATACCCCCGCTTTCAAACTAGAGTATAAAGTATTTTAGTGAAAAGTAAAGTAGTTTATCAATTGTTATTTTTGATTTTATCTTGCAACGCGCCTCGCTTAAATGCAAGCGAGGACCCGGTAACAAGGATAGTAGGCATTGGGGGTTTTTACTTTGTTTTCCGGTGTTCATTCTTTGTTTTCCTTCAGCAGTTTTTCTCTTTTTTGTTTGACTTTGTCATGGAAACACTTATTTAATAGCAACACTTACTCATTCTAGGGGAATGGATTTTTCTTGCCCCCGGGCTGGCCCATTTTGCCCTTAGTAACGAAGCAATCATTCCACGGGTCTTCAACCGTTGCACAAAGATCGATATGGAGTCCCTCGGCTGGCGCCTAACACACTAAATCTTCTTCTTCATTCTCGACCCTCGCTTTACGGCAAGACGAGATAAAAGCATTGCCAAGAAAGTAAGATGAAAAAGGTTGCTGCCTAGAAAAACAGGCCAAGAAAGCTTGGAAAAAAAAAAAAGACAATAGCGGTTTGAATTCATTTCACAAGGCTACCTGGGATAGGGATTTGGATGTTATGCGCCATTACTTGCAAGGGAAGCCCTTTATAATAAAGACAGACCACATAAGCCTAAAATATTTGCTAGAACAACGGTTGCATCACACCTTACAAAGCATAAAGGCCGCAGGGGCAAACTACTCGGGTTAGAATACACAATTCAGTTTGGGTTGATAACAAGGTAGCCGATGTGAAGGGTCAATTTGGAAACTGGAGAAAGTCATCACATTTATAATACCTAATTGGATTGCCGGATCTATGGTAGAGTTCTCAAGGAGATGAGTTAGCAAAGCAGGTGATTGATCAGTTCAACAAGGGAGAGAAACTGAAGGAAGGTTTCTCTGTTGCACAAGGAATTTTGAGGCGAAATGGAAAACTTTATGTAGGGCCAGCTCATAATTGGAGAAACCAAATTTGACAAGTGATGCATGATTCTAGTGTGGGTGGACACGAAGGTGTGTTGGGAACCTATCAAAGAACCCATAAAGTCTTTTATCGGTATGAAGCAAGAAGTCCACAGCTATGTTCAAGGGTTTGATGTTAGTCAATTAAACAAAGGTGAGAATGTGTAAGAACCTGGCCTTTTTACAGCCCCCCTTTGTTCAGGAAGAGGCTTGTAATAGTGTTAGCATGGATTTTCTATGTGGGTTACCAAGGGCATAGGGTAAAGAGGTAATATTCGTAGTGGTAGACCGGCGGCTTACTAAGTATGCACATTTCATACCACAAGCACACCCTCAAATCTTCCAATTGTGACTTGTACTCTTCTAGGCTTCCTCTTTGCCTCAAGTGATTAAACTCATCAACTACACCAACCACATTTCGACCTCAAACCTCTCTACAATCTCTTGAATTCACTCTTGCCAAGATACTTGTCCCTATTCACTAAGAAATGTTGTACAAATTTTCAGCTCTCTCTTTTTCTTCATCAACAAGCTTCGGCATTGAGGGGATCCATTTGGATCAAGTCTTGCTTGAATAGAATTTCATTTACTTTATTTCCAAGATATCCTCACTCTGTCTCAGCTTTTTTCCGAAAGATTGCTTATCCCATGCTTTGAGCGCTAGTTTGGTGTTCTTGGTTTATTCTTTTTTGAAGAAACATTGGATTTCTCGTGACCGGGAGCTTTCTTCACTACATCAATAGGGGTGGGATTCCCACATGCGAAAAAGTACTTTCATGGCTTTGGTCCGTGAGCCGACGGCGGAATAAGACGAGGATCGGGGCATGATCATCGCAGCGGCCCGTAAGATATTCCGCAACAGGAAGCATGAAGCTTTGGATCCACTCGGGATTAACTAAGGCTCGATCTAGTCTCGCCGATGATGCGCCCGGCCCCACCGGATTGATTGCTCCAATAGAGTATGAGCCCCGAGGAACGAAGATCGGTCAGGTTCGCATTCTACTGCAGGCGGTAAAGAAAAAAAGTTTGGGCTCCTGTTAAAAAGGAACTATACCTCCCATTTTCGCCGGTTTCGACAAGTATGAAAATCACCCGCTGCGAGCCATGGTCCTTGTATGCTAAAGGCGGAGATTAATTAATTGCTGCCACAAGGGCGCCTATCTCAGAAGACAGATTGGATCGATAAATCTAAAAAAACTTGTCAAGCTTTGCAAGGTCCGGCCCTCTTCTCGAATAGCAAAGAAGTCGGCACCAGGTCAAATTCTCCAATTATGGTAATATACCATAAACAATTATCCTTTAGGAGCTATATTATCCCTCTAGGGGAGCTAGTATAGTTGGCCATAAGGTCACACCCCCTTCTTCATTCATCCATTTAGGTCAGAATGGATCCGGGAACCCGGCTCGGGAACAGAACGAAAAAACACAAGTAAGAGAGTCCAATCTCAAATATAGCATTTTATCTCCTAACCTAAGTAGTAAACCTAAGTAGTAGTAGTAGTAGAAGGCTTAGTATCCGACTTGATCCAATAGAGTAAGAACACACAAGTAGATCCGCATTCCACACCTTGCTATGGGGGGGAGAGAGCAGCCTTAATTTGGGCGCTCGTGTGATTATGAAGGAACTGTAGTACTCGCCCCAAAATGCAAGCCGGGATAGATACTTAAAGAAAGGGGGAGCGGTGGGCCTTCAAAAAGGAGCGAGGGAGTGATGGGCAACCTTAGTCTATATGTTGCTCGTGAGCCGCCAAGTACTTTGGCCTCGCAATGATGATCGCTTTAAAGGATCGGTCCTTCACTTGCGGATCGTTCACGAAGTCGAACTCGCTCTCTTGCCACGCCTTTGACCCACGAACTCGAGTCGGACTCATTCATCGCTTACTTTTGAGTTTTGAGGATCATTCTTCACTCTCTTGCTATTACCCGCAGGGAGCGCAAAGAACCGACGGTGCATATTATCATATAGAAAGAAGCGGCGTAGCGATTCGTACTACCGAAAAAGTGTGCTAGGCAATAGAGTCAAACTACGGGGTGGGGCGCAAGTAAGCATAGCAAATCACATAGAGTTGCCCCTACCCGCAAGCCAGATAGATAGGGCGGTAGCAGGATAGATAGGGCGAAAGAGCGCCTTGAGGATGGATCCATCCGCCAGTGGTTGCCTTATCTAAGATAAGAACGAATCTCTTGAAAACCGAATGATGGATTCAGAAGGTTTAGGTTATTGGGGATTTAGAATCCCCCTCTCCATCCGTGGGAGGGAGCATCAAAGATTCTCTCTTGCCTTATCTATAGATAAGCTTAAAAACGAAAAATCTCCTTGACTCTTAGCGGATATGATGGATGGTTTAGCTACTTGTATCAATTTGCCACAGTGTGCTTAGATACAATGCGCTGGCAGCTGAGGCTTGGCAGGATGGGAGTGAATTAAGGTCGAGGGAGCAGGAAAGAGTTTGTTATTCGCTATTGGCTTAGTACGGCCTATACATAATAGGGCCATGACGGGCAAGGCCTTGAACTTCATATATCCCTTTTGACTCAATCCAGAATACCGATAAAGTCAGATTGAATCATTTTATCGACCTTTCCTTTGGATTTATTATCATAGGTAGTGTTCGAGATCGCCTCTGTGCGGTGAACGCTCGAATGTAGCTAACATCAGTCCTCGCGTGGTTGAAGGAGATGCTGCTGCTGGATGGAATGCTTCCGGGGCGCCATGATCCTTCTATCAGGAATAATCGAGGGCACTGACTGACTGCATCAATCATCGCTCAGTGAGCTATTAATTGCCGCCAATAGCGCTTCGCTTGCATGCAAGGCGGCTAATAAAAGCGCCAGGTAGACGCGCGGAGATGCATTTTGAGTACAGGTGGTACTGGACAAGCTCTAGGGGAATAATCTCTTTCTTATTTCTTTCTTATTTCTTTCCCATGACGACTAGGAACGGGCAAATCAAGAATTTCACTTCGAATTCCGGACCTCAACATCCTGCTGCTCATGGTGTTTCACGATCAGTATTGGAAATGAACGGAGAAGTGGTGGAACGTGCGGAACCACATATTGGATCACTCCAGTGCGGCACGAAGCCGCTGACGCTGAGTAGGCTCCTATGCCGCTAGCACGGTGGAGTAGCGCGTCATGAGCACCGGGCAAAGGGACGGTTGAGCAACTCAAGCGAACCGCTCTACCTGACTTTGGATAAAGATAGAAGGGAGAAGGTTGTGAAGGTGGCCTCGTTATCCACACATCTGGTCGGAGGACCGACCTGGGTTTTCACGAGCGTAGGCGGGTCCTGGAGTGCCCGTCAAGGGCGCTAGCGCATACCCCGGGGTGATCATTACTACCTGCACCTCACATCTCGGCACAGTGGAACGTGTAACCCGCCTGCTGTCCAAGTCAACCACTTAATTTCCTGTAATTCATAGCGCCTAACAGAACGTAGCAGCAAGGGACAACCCATACAGACAGCCTGCGGGGAGGATGGCACTACTGGCAAAGACCGTCTGGCGAAAACGCCGCAGGCGCGAAGCGTGGTGGGCCTGCGCCGGGGGAGCATAGGGAGGAAAGGGAGCCCGGACGGTGGAAGAGCCAGGGGAAGCCGGGTCATTTGACGGAAATGGAAGGTCCGAGCAGCTCATTCATTCTTGGAAAAAGAGGGGGGGAGCGAGCCAATGTATCAATGAATAGATACAGTCAACGGTAGACAGACAGCGCTGCCTACACGCGAATTAGCTTCCGAACAAGCAAGGGATTGAGCAACTAGCGCGAAAGCCGTTGCGCTAACGCGCATCCTCTTGCTGGTCGAGCGGTCTCAATTTCACTACAGGATTTGCGAATGAATGCTGGGCTGGGCCACCTCAAATGGCGTGAGCCGCATGCGGGGAGACCCGCACGTACGGTTTTCAGGGGGATCCGGCCGGCGCCCACCCGACTAGAGGGACTGAGAAATTAATCGAGTACAAAACTTATCTTCAAGCTTTACCTTATTTTGATCGTTCAGAGGGCGATCGCGGAGTCACTGAATGAAGTCCTCCCTCCCTTTCTTTCGGGGGTGCTGACCCGCTGCGAGGCAGATATGACTAAGTGACATATTGAATATGGCGACGACTACAGCATGTCGTAGAAGGAGATAAGAGGTGGAGCCAACGACCCACTAAGACTCACGTATCTACAACTACATTCCCGAGCGGCAGTCAAACGGAGGCGTGAATGCAAGATGCCAGCGGAATGATCGACCGGACAGAGGCTAGGGCTGCTTTCTTCCCACCACGTCCTTCCTTGTGTGTCGGAGATATAAAGCGAGTGCACCGGAAAAGAAGGGGAACAGAGTCGATCTATTCCATGGCGAAGCATCCGAAGCATAACTGCACACTCACACGATCTTTGCCGAGAGATAGGAGCATTCGGTGGAACCGGTGAACTACACTTGCTTCTTGATAGATGTGTGGGACAGAGGGCTCGTGGTACCTGCTGCCCACCCTTCCTCCGCTTTGATAACCGTGTGAACGGAGAGTGGGCAGAGCAAAAGGGAAGGAGGTCCTCATACGGAGTCGCACACTTGAGCAGTGCGGGAGACTGGAGAATGGGTCGAGTAAACTCCCTTAGGGCCGATTAAATCACAGACGAGGTTCTTTTATTTTTTTTTTTATATTTTTGGAGAAAAAAAGAAAGGCAGAGGTAAATACTTCGAAGAGGCGGCTCGGTAGGGATGGAATGGTCAATCGTCAAGTCAAGGATGACTTCTTTGTTGGCGAAACGATGGGGGAGAGAAAGCACGCCAGTGATTCTCTGAGCCGGTCTTCATTTCCAACGCCTCGGAGGTCGAGATAGATGACAGCACCTTTTTATCCTCTTCCTTACCGGGAAGGCGCACTTCTCTTCTTCTTCTGGCCTTCACCTCCTGCCCGGCCCGGAAATAGAACCCAGCCCCCTTTCTGATCCATTCATTTCTGCAAGCAGGCGGGATCCAGAGCTAAGCCCCCCTCCTATTCGAAGCCGGGTGTGGCCTCGCCCTTTTGCTCTTCCTTCGGTTTGGCTCCACGAAGGCGCCGCCTAGACTAGGAGCCCCACTCATATTCAAAAGGCGCCCAGCTTTCAAGACGATGATAATAAGTAGTTAGGCTGCCATTATTCCAATATCATGGAATAGCATGGCCCGGGGCTAAGGTAACTCCAGTGGGAGAGCCGTGTTATGGGTGACCTTATTGCACGGTTCAGAGAGCACTTGTGTATGTGATGCAAGTGAACGTGTACGAAAAAGCTGTCGTAAAGTTTCGTTGTTCGTTCCGTCGTTGACCCTATCTATGTTTCTACGATGGCCCAAGAACACGCTCATTCTTCAGCCGTAGAGAGACTTTTGAATTGTGAGGTACCATTACGAGCTCAATATATACGAGTGTTATTCTGTGAAATAACTCGAATTTCAAATCATTCACTTGCTTCAACTACTCATGCTATGGATGTGGGAGCATCAACTCCGTTCCTTTGGGCTTTTGAGGAGCGGGAGAAATTGTTGGAATTCTATGAAAGAGTCCCGGGAGCCAGGATGCATGCCAGTTTCATACGACCTGGTGGAGTGGCACAAGATCTGCCTCTTGGCTTATGTCGAGATATTGATTCCTCCACACAACAATTTGCTTCTCGTATCGACGAATTAGAAGAGATGTCAACCGGCAACCGTATCTGGAAACAACGATTAGTGGATATTGGTACTGTCACTGCACAGCAAGCAAAGGATTGGGGATTCAGTGGTGTAATGTTAAGAGGTCGTGCGACATGAAGACATTGATAGCAATATGGGGGAAGTTCCCATCAGGCAACAACGGTTCTGCCCGACCCTACAAAAGCATGCATATGTTGTCAGTGAAGATTTTGTGTGAAGCCTTGGAGACGACGTACCCGGGGCTAGGGTGAGCTGAGGGGGGACAGCGTAAGTGAGCGAATGTGTGTAAGCCCAGTCAAAGATTCCTATTCTAGGCGGGGCGGGCCATCAACCTTCGAATGGTGTTGGTCCTACGGACCGTGAACGGATTCGCCTCTGGCCTCTGGGCACGTCGGAACCGCATGAGTTCACCGGGGTGGAGCACGGTCCGCCAAAATCGGCATAGGTTAGGTGCTATTGATGGAACATGGTAAGCCCATCTTTCTCCATATGAAAGTGCTGCGGGCACATAGAGATGTGGGTAGAGGAAGTCTCAAAAAGCGAAGGCCGAGCTGTAGGTCACGTGACCTGCACCGAAAAGGTGGCTGACTGGGCTTTCTCCTGGATCAAAGCAGATCAGCTCGCCAAATTCGTTGATCGAATCGGGCGCCCCGGAACGTCGAATGAAAATACGTGGTCTTTCTACAACCCTATTTATATGATAGGCCCGGCCCCTTTCCCCCTATCCCTCCCTTATGTTTAGGAGCGGGATCTGCCCAAGAACGACCTGTGGTGGTACGGAAGGTACGGACTCCGCAAGCGTCCCGCACCCTCTGAGAAAGAAACTCCTCAACCATCACAAGATAAAGAAGTATGACGCTCTGTGTCTGACTCTATTGGTCATAGTTCCTTGCTGTTGCGGCCGGTGCTCGTTTGCGCGCGTGTGAACCACCAGATCATAAGGAAAGATGCCTCTCGGGGCATCTGAGAATGATTCGAGCCGTATGAAGGGAAACTCCCACGTACAGTTTGTTTTGGGGGGGAAGGAGCCCGACAGGGTCCCCCCACTGACTTGGCCCGGGCCTAAGTGAAAGTGAAAAAGTGAAGTGGTGGGCCTACCCATCCCAACCTGGGGTATGCTGGGATTCGCGAAGAGCAGCACCTTACGATGTTCATGACCAATCGGATCTTGACGTACCAGTAGGTACCAGAGGAGATCGCTATGATCGTTACTGTATTCGTATCGAAGAGATGCGACAAAGTGTTCGGATCATTGTGCAATGTCCTAATCAAATGCCTAGTGGCATGATCAAAGCCGATGATCGTAAGCTATGTCCTCCATCACGATCTCGAATGAAACTATCCATGGAATCGTGCGCCGTGTGAAACGTAGATCATCGCCGTTCTTAACCGAGACTCAGGTTAAGCTCCGTCTCGGAACCGTCGTGGGGTTAGGAGTAAAGCATCCCGAGGTTGGCGCATCTCGTTGGGCGTGGAGAAGCATTGGGAACCCCAATATCTTTCTTCGGAGCAGTTTCTTTTCCCGTCCCCTCGCCCCGGCATAGCGCTTCGCTTCCGGTTCTTCGGAAGAATCAACTGACTTCTCCCTTCTTCATTGATCCGGGGGAAAGGGAACCGTCTACCAGTTGGGAAGCTAGACATCAAGGTTGTGGCTTGATGAGGATAACTAAGCTGACACGCCGGAGTTGGCTGCTGGCACAACAGGGTGGTGCCTTACCGCACCGCAGGCGCACGCGCGGTAGCGTTCGTGGTGGTGCTTCAGGATTCCAATGTACTGCGTCCAAGATCAGAACGAGCTTGCCGGCGGACCACTGCCGTCCCATTCTTTAGTGAGCTGGAGCGCTGCCATCTTATCCACGGAAAACGCGTCAAGCTATCGCTTCGGGTCGAAGCACTAAATAAAGAAAAGGACCGGGAAACGCGGCGGCATAGGAACCACGGGAACCCAGGAGGGAGAAAGACGATGTACGGGATACGGGATCCTCGTAGTAGGCTGGACCAAAATCCAGCCGAGAGAGGGCAGCCTTTAGAAGCAACAGGTTGGGAAACCAAGAGAAGGCTTCGCCTTTTCTTATCTTCTTCCCGGCACAAAAAGAGGGATTAGCATTATTGACCCCATGAGAAAGCACTAACACCTTCGGCTCCGCGCACTGGGAAAAGGCTTCCGCGACAGGAAACCGGCTACTAGTTAGGAAGTGAACATAAGGTATCAAGAGGTCCCTCACAGTCAGGTGCGATGCAATTGCCCCCTATTAGTCAAGTACCCCTCTTCCTATTTTGTTTAGGGGTTAAAATGGCTTGATGAACCCTTCCGTTCACACGCACCGGCCCCATTCACTTGCAACTCGTAGAGGCTGTAAGTAAACAGTGCCCCACTAAATTCAAAGTGACGGTGGGGTTGAAAGACGAGAGTGCCTACCCCCGAGCCGAGAGTGCCCGCCCTTTCTGTCAAGTAGGCTACTTTTTCCGGAACGCAGTCCGGAATAAGCGTTCCTGTGTATATAGATATCTTCGATGCTGTCGAAATGTCCGCTTCCTCTTTCACCTCCCAAAAAGCAAAGTTGGCTTGACGAGCGCAGATGAGGAAGCGGGAGCAATAAAACCAAGAATCTCTTTCTTTTCCAAATACTTACTTTATTAAGATTAAGTTAAGGGGCAAAGAGAAGCGCTTTCGCTACTGAGAAAGCGAATGGTCAGCGCGAGGGTTCGACGACTTAGCCGAGCGTTAGCGAAGCGTCATTCTCATAGCGAGGCGCTTCGAGTTAGCGAAGCGCTGTAGTAGCGTCGGAGACTATGTGCTATAATGCTGAACTAAGGACGTTCCGCCTTATCTATAGAAGCAGTCAACTGAGTTCTGAACGAATGGGATCCTTGGTGGGTAATGGCTCAATCAATCTATAGATGGAAAGCCTTATGATGGGAAACTACCACGTTAGGTTTGGAGAGAGATGGGACCTGTTATAGTTTAGGGGGAGCAGATGCAAGCTTTTTCTTTCCATAGCCGGCCAAATGACTACCGGATCATCGGTCTACTCTACCTCAATTCACCATTTCGAACTTTATACAGAAGGTTTTTCCGTACCAGCTCCTTCTACCTATACCGCAGTTGAAGCACCTAAAGGTGAATTTGGTGTCTTTCTTGTCAGTAATGGGAGTAATCGTCCCTACCGTTGTAAAATAAGAGCACCTGGCTTTGCCCATTCACAAGGACTCGATTCTATGTCCAAACATCACATGCCAGCAGATGTAGTCACCATCATAGGTACTCAAGATATTGTGTTTGGAGAGGTAGATAGATAGGACGTAGTCTTGCTCGATCAGGACCCTTGCTTTATTGCGAGCCAAAACAGCTGCGCTATTCAGTTCAACATAATAATCTATCTAACCTTTGGTTTGGCTACTAGAGAGGGATTTGCGCAAGCCGGGTAGGCTTTGGTCAAGTCAATGCTTAATCTATTTCTGTCAGAATTTCGGCGAACAAGGAGGTAAATTCTTCGTGGTGTAGGTTTCTCATAGGAAAAGAGATACCGAGGCCCACCCCAAACAAGGGGTGGGAGAAAGAAGAGTGGGGAACGGGAGGGCTTCTTTCACAGTGCGTACATTTAGTGGTGCACACCTTCAACACAGGGTTAGCATTCTATACTATCTATTTCTTCTTCTTCTCAGGTTGTGCACTTGGTATGAAAAAGGCTAGTCCGCTTCCAGTCATTCATCTCTTGCTCCTTTGGTGACAGGAGCATGCGTCGAATTATTAACGTCTGCCCTTCAGTGTCACCATCAATCTAAACTTCATCATCCTTGTCACTCGGTGTCTCACTTCCGGGATCGGCCCCCGGATCTGTGTAAGGTAAGTATTATGCCATCAGTTGCTTACTTGGTCTACCCTATTATCAGGTTGTTTAATTAGAACCGCCCTATACCTAAAGCTACTGATTAAGATTCTTTTATTCAACCTGAGCCTTCTGAAGAGTCCGTGTCCCTTTAGCCGGTGGAGCTGGTTCTAACCTCTTCTTTCGCTTACTTCTTTAGGAATATCAAGATGAGTCCACTACTCGAGAAAGAGCCCCTGTCTTTGGCGCCTAGTCTTCAAGCTCTTCTTCAATGTAAATTGTAACTTACTCCAACGAGTGCTTACTTTCCTGGCCAGACTGATACAGATTTGACATAGTTCTTTTTCTTTCCAAAAGAGAAACTCTCATCCTCAATTCATTCCTCTGGGTACAATGAAGAAATAACTCCAGGCCCCATTGTATTGTTTTCAGGGACCCATTTTCCAGTACAAGAAAACAACCACTCACGACTGAGGCTCCTGAAGAGGAGAGCAAGATTCAATCACTATCCTCAGGGATGGAATCTTGCGACCGGCGTACCTGATCTGATAACTACGCTCATATACGTCAATTCATGGGCTAAGGCGTACTGTGCCTTCGAAGGCTCCACTCCAATTTAAAGTACAAATCGTGGGAAACGGGACCTCTTGTCGAGTAGCGATTGCACGGCTTACTAGAAGCCAACCCAGGTTTGCTTTTGTGGGGAATCTATCGACGACCATGCCTTCTGTGCCTTGAACGCACGAAATGATGGAAAGAAAGTGCATCCTATCCTGCTGCTGTAGCTAACGCGTTTAAGTATCCACTTAAGGAAAAAAGTGATATGTAAAGCATCCGGTGACGGAACGGATGATTTCTTCCCAATTTCCCCTGAGTATGCCATTGAGCGCTCGGGGCAGCTAAATTGATATAGTGGGGACCTGGACATCTGAATGTACTACGCTTATCTTCCCAAAGAAATCAATTTCCTATCTACGGGATTCGACTCACAATTGCCCTAACCTCAGATAAACAGTACTTGATATTTCGGGGGACGGGCAGCTACCACCACCCCTAAGGTAAGTTCTGTTCCAAGAAAGATCAACTTCTACTTGCCCTGGCGAGAACCACGCACTTTTCTCTAGGATTCATTTAGTAGATTAGAGTACCCGCGTCGAGCTGTTCCAAATTGGATCTGTTGTTTGTGGAATGATAGGAAAATAACATAAAAGAAGAGGTTGACATGGGCACGTGATACATTCTACTACAGAGGAGAGGCAAGGATCCGCGGTTCGTAGCTCAATTCGATTCCCTCGTGTAGTCTTCTCTAAGCACTCGAATATTCGTATTCGAGTAACATAAATGTGAGGATGCTGAACCCACCCCACGGTTGTTGAACCGAAAGCCGAAACCGCATCTCAATCTTTTGAACCAGTTTTACCATGGGGCCTTGAAATGTAGTGGAATCTCTTGTGGATCCTTCCTTTGTTTCTTCTGAGATAGCTATATAGCATTCCAATTCTTAATATGATACTGTATACAACCATGCACTCACATCCAGTAAACCTCTCCCAAATAGACATCTGTATAGAAAAAAGGAGAGTGGTCCTAGCCCAAATATCTTCAGTATCACGGCTGGGCCAAGGCATACCTATGATTGGCGCGAGCCTGGCATAATGTGAAAATGAATCAAATGATTCCGCTCGATGGATTGGATCCTGTTCAAGTTCCTGCTCAATAGAAAAAGGGAATTTGCTTGTTATCAAATGGAGGGTTATCTCCGTCTTGACCGAAGGTATCTTTCCCGTATGCCTAACTTGTCTTCTGTTTCTGTGAAGTCAAGCTAAGTGCAACGCGTTATAGTGATTGATGTGCCTACTTACTCTATCTATAGCCCTTTCTTTTGCTTTGAAATGATCAACCTTGATCTCCGCCACAAGAAAAGAAGAATAAACAAAACCGTTATGATTAAGTGGAAAAGTTGTATCTTAGAGATCAAATGATTTATTTCGACGGTTGCATGTCCGTTCATTTCTGTCAGTTCAGCTCTCTACCGGTTGACCAAAAGTCTGATCTAGCTTTGTGCCAGGGCGAGGTAAGGATAGGATCCATGCGTAGGAGAACTTGTTTCAGGATTTCGGTATCCTTCTTGCCCAGCTCCGTTCTTAAATTCCATTATCCTGGCTCTACGACTTTTTCACTCTTTCTTTGAATTGAAGTCACTGTAATCAAAAGGCACACCACGAAGGCGTATTGAAGAACCAGACCTATAGGGTCACGATAAGATCTCTCACTAAGCTACCAATCGGGGGTCTATTTTGCACTCTCTGCTATTATTCGAAGTTTTATCGCTAACAGATACTATGTTTATGAACATAATAAGGAAGAGGTTCTTATTAAGTAGGGGAAGAATACGGGAAGCTGGTCCTATCGAAAGCCGAAGGTGCGGGTCCTGTAGGTCAGCTGTTTCAGCATAGGTCGGCGGATCAAGTAGTTCCAGTTCTGGACCACCAAAGCAGCGTATTGAAGATCCAGACAGAGAAGCAGCGCCCAAAGAAGAGTGTGGTGATAAGTATGGTGATAAATGGGGTGCTGGTCACAAATGCCCCAAGACCATTCCTCCGTACGTCTTCCCTTAGGCTCCTATGGGCGGCAGCCAGGTAGAATTAATATAGCAGTGCTTGGATCCACGGCTTCGTAGGCAATATGAGATAAAGCTGACTAAGAGAAAGAAGTAAGCGGATCTTGGTGCTGTTTTCATTCCTAGGTCTTGAACCTATTAAGTAGAAGATCAAGCATTGATCTGATGGATCAAATGCTTTCGGATGAACTACTCGATCAAGGGCTTATTAAGAAAAGTAAGGAAGGGAAGCTGTCTACCGCGTAGTGGTATCTTTTTACTTACTATCTCCTCCACCAATATATCCAATACTTGGACTCCTCGAGAAAGGATTTATCTCCTTGAAGAGACCGAACTAGGAAAACACTGATTCTTCTTTCATTGAATAACAACCTTTGAAGAGGATAGCATTTGGGTTGTACTGCCGAGGAATCCTTTTTGAGCGGCGCTAGGTCAACAATAACAATAGGATTTAGTGGCCTTACCGTTCCTTTTTCCAACTACAACAGAAGAATTCTCAAAAGATACCGCTATCGCTGTTCCATAACCCGACGTATCTTTACTTACCTACCTTGCATCTGCTTCTGTGATAGATCTCTCTCAAGCGAGGATTGGTCCCTCTCTATCTGATCCGAGCCCTATTCTAGAGTCAGGTTTGACATTTACTTGCCTTTCTTTCCTTTCGCTGTTGTACGAGAAATCCTCTCTTCGGGGATGAGAGTCTTTCTTTCTATTCTATGTCCAATCCATTGATTCCTTCCATTGCCTCTCAGTATGAGATATAAAAGGAGAGTATGTTAGAAAAGGCTTTCCTTTCTGCTCTATCCGTGACTTATCTTTTACATACCTTGCTTCTGCTTCTTTGCCAATGCGAATATCAACAACCAGATCTTTGAGAATCGAAAGCAGCAGATTGATTTATTCCTCAAGCAAGATCCGCTTCTTCTGTACATCAATCAATACGATTCAACCTAAGCCTTAGCCGAGGACAGGATATCGATACGGAACCGAGGGCTTAGCCCGCCGTGCCATATTCAATTATTTGATTTCTTTAGGTGCCGTACCAAAGCCATTGCTTAGCCGTCTACAAACATGCCATTTCCTAGCCGTGTACAAACATTCCATTGCTTTGGAGATGTGGGTGAATCCAACTATTTCATTTCAAAAGATAGGAGCAGTGCCGTTGTAGGAAAGAATCGAAGCCGAGGATCCTGGTTAAAAAAGAGAAACCCTTTCTTCGAAACCTCCAATCCTATTTAGCGAGGGGCTAGGAAGAGTTGTCTGCCTACTTTCATACGAAGAGCGAGGTCTCTGATCCTCTCTCGAGACCGATTGCCCAAATCGTTATGCCTTTCGTGCGGGTCGGAACTTACGGACAAGGAATTTCGCTACCTTAGGACCGTTATAGTTATGGCGCCGTTCAAGGGGCTTCGCCGCCGGCTTCCTGTCATCGGTTCACCAACTTCCTTGACCTTCGGCCGCACAGGCGGCGTCGGCCCATATACATGGTCTTACGACTTTGCGAAGACTGTGTTTTGTAATGATCGCGGGGGCCTGGTCGCTGCGACCCCCTTTTCGAGGGGGCCCCTTCTCCCGGGTTACGGGGCTATTTTGTCGAGTTCCTTAGAGAGAGTTGTCTCGCGCCCTAGGTATTCTCTACCTACCCGTGTGTCGGTTTGAGATGCAGTACCCTTTTTGTTGAAGGTCGTTCGAGCTTTTCACGGGAGTATGGCATGGGTTACATACTTGGCGCCGTGGCGCTGGTATGAGCCTAGTGGAAGTAATGGCTAGTCCACGGGGCTCATACTTCGGCTACCGCGCGCTTGGTACTCGGACCTCGGCTCGAGGCATTTTCTCTACCCCTTCTTACCCTAAAAAGCGGGGTCACCTTGTGTCCTTAAACCTATAACCATCTTTCGGCTAACCCTAGCCTCCTCCGTCCCTCTGTACCAACAAGGGGTAGTACAGGAATATTGACTGTTGTCCATTGAC
>JADLZK010003291.1:35000-110000 GCA_015847255.1 Hyparrhenia diplandra
TATATTTTTGTGTGTTGCTGGTTGGAATCAAGTAGACGGTGAGCTTTGCGTTGTTGATCTAGAAGAGGTTGATGATCAAAAAGGATTTCTTTGGAGCATTGGAATTGAAGAAGGATCGATATTAAGGCAAGTATAGTTTTGGGATATGCTATCTTTAAACCATGATCTTATGACTTGCTTAATGTTTATGCAATGAACGTTAAATATGAATTGTTGATAACGTGGTTCATAGGGCTTAAAGAGCTATGTTTTTATTTATGATGCTCTTAGCTCTCCATAAGGACTTATCCTTTGGCAAAAACGGGATATACAAGACAGCTATGGGGGTCACGTGGCTCGACTTTTGGTTGTTCAAGGGGTCTACCTAGCTTTGTTGGTGGTTTGCCGTAATTGGGAGAAACGGGTGGAATCTCCGTTGGCCATTCAATGTTGTTAGGAGGGTTTTTGAACGCCTTATATGGTCTTCATTTGGTTAGGGGAGTCATGAACCTACTCGATGGAAACCATGACCCGTAGGTAAAGTGTACACCTCTGCAAGAGAGTTAACTAAACCGACATGTCACCGTGTTCGCGGTTATGAACGGTCCGGAAAACCGAGGGAAGGATTTACTTTCTGTTGATGATGTTTATGATATAACTGTTGCTATACATGCTTATTAAATTGTTCATGATTTATCTTTTGATGCTATTCATTATTTATGTTATAATGATCATGGGTTTTGGGTAGATAATTCCTAGCTATATTTGCGGAGTTCGACATGGACTCATTCTTGCTATTTCCCCACACCTCAGGTGAAGTTTAGGCTTGTGATCAACCAGTTAGTCGGTCCCTGTGGAGTCCACACTAGAAGATCAGAGTGTCTTTCCGCCGCTCGCTAGCCGAGGTTATGTCTTTTATATTATGTTCGTTATATTTTAAGCATTGCGAATTGATACTACCAGTTATTTGTAGCTATATGTGAGATTTGACTTCAGGGCTCACATATGGTGTACACTTGGTTTTGTTCTTAAAAACCGGTGTTACAGATTGGTATCGCCTCCGTGCTGAATGTAGGGACGCAAGCCTAGTTAGAATTGGACACATCCTAAGCATAAGAGTCAACTAGAGCTTAGGAACATCATGAGGAAGCTCTTGAGGAGACTAATGAGTGGAGAAGTCATGCTAGACTTCCAAGGATCAACGGAGTAGAGGAGGTGTTCCGACCATCCACCGCAAAAAGGTGTACCCCGGATGTCACTACAATCACACCATGTTAAGTAGGAATTTATGCCCTCATGCAACAAAAACGTTAGTAGCGAAAGTTGAGTCTCAGTATGGTTGTGAATTTGAAATGTTTAGTTGCTTTGTGCTTATGAATAATGTTTGGTTTGGATCTTTGTATTGAGTGCAATGATCTTGTTGGTTTGCCCACAAGTTCATTTAGTTCATAGGCCTAAGGTATAAGGTTTAGTGCAATAAATAGTCGGGTTTGATTTTCTTGATTCTGCCCATCCTGTTTTTTTTCCGAGCAATCTGAGTTCTTTTGGCTTATACCTCTATCCTTGGACGACCAAAAATCATGGAAAAATTTTGGACAAAAGTAGACTTCTATACCTTTCTCTGAGCGCTAAAGAATCACCTTCATACCAAATCTGGTTTGAGAGTTATGAAAATCACAAGATGATGCAACTGCGCTGTCAGAAATCTGGAATAGATTCGGTTGTGTGCTGTTTTCGACTAACTTAAGTGCTTAATCTGGAAAAGTCTTTTATAAGAGGGTTGTAGAGAATTTCATAAGATTTCCAACAGTATAAAGCACGACCTTCTTGGATTAACAGAACTCAACTTATTGATATTTTACTGAGCTGCTATTTTTTTCTGCTCGAGAAATTTCAGATTTCTTGTTCTTGCTTATGCATCTAAATTTCTCTTGAATTCATTGGACCATTAAGATGGATGAATCACTAAGGAGAATGTTTAAGCTACCTTTGCTGGTCCCCTAGTTAATCTTTTTCTTAAGGGGGGTAGCCACATTGAAGAGATTGCAAGATGGAGGTTGCATGCGTTCTAGTTTTCCCCCGGAAATATTATTGGATCAAAAAGTCAACATCAAGCGCTGGCATCATTTGATCAAGATTCAAGATTGATGATGGTTGGGTCTTCTTCAATGAGCTTGTATGCTCGTCGCGTTTGGATTTTGGCTTGAGTTATCACATCCCTTTGGAGTTTAATCTACAAACTCAAGACAAGTGAACAATTGGTACATAGGAATGTGACATTGGGCTTCTCTATAGTTAGTTCTATGAAGAATTAGGAAAACCTCGGTACTTAATCCAAGCATGGAGGGTGAGTTTTGTCCGGAAAAGGTTATCTCTTAGGATATGATATCTTTAATGGTGGTTTTGCATGGAGAACTCAAGAGTGATGTGTTGAGTGAAGTCGTCTAAGTATGCCAGAATGTTCATTGGATTCTATTGGATGGTGGAAGGTTTACCCATGTCTCTCAAGATGTTACTACAAGAGAAAATATTAAGCGTGCTTGGATGTCAAGTCAACTGTGAGGCATATGGATTTGGCGGTATATTTTATTGGTTACTAGTGTAGCAGTCACATGGTTTTGAAGAGTGTGTCTACATGGATTGTAAGGAATATATAGGACCACTGATGTGGACTTGAGTTGCATGTTCGAGATGGATTGGGCTAATCAAGAGCGATATCTTGAAAAAGGTTCTACTATCTAGAGTTGTAAAAGTCATTGCTGATGCCCTTAGCAAAGAAGAGTTATGCTAAGAAGATTTGGATGACACCACAAGCTAAAAAATTTTGGATCCAAAGTTTGAGCGACTTAACTTGAGCAGAGAGTCATGATTGAAGCTACTGTTGTTGCCGGATGATATGAATTAGTGGTGAATGTATGTAGGGGATTGGACAATATGGATTAGAAAGTGATATAGTAGAAAGACTGAGAGCTATTGGCGTTTCAGTTGGAATTGGTGAGACACAAAATTGTCATACAATGGATCTCAAGATGGTCACTATGAGAAGTATAAATAGGTAGGCGTGAAGAGTAAGTTAGCTCTAGAGAAGTGGCCTAATAGTTGGAAGTTAACAGAGATTTGATTTGGAGTTAGCCGAGAGATATGTTGACTGCCTATCAAATTCTTGGAATAAGCAAGCGTGTTATTCGGACAAAGATTACTAGGCATGTAAAATAAGAGGAACCCTTACCAAGAAAATGGAAATGCTCGAGAAGTGATAAAGATTCGTGAGACAGAGTATCTCAATCTCTTCGATCTTTATCTTCCGAATCTCGGGACGAGATTCATCTTAAGGGGGGTAGATTTGTAACACCCCAAATTTTGGCTCTTTTGAAATAGTTTTAAATTGACTTAATTATGAATTTTGTGTTCATGAAATGTTGGAAAATTAATATTTTTCATTAAATTAAAATTATCATAGGAAGTAGAAACATGTTTGAGCACACATGCTGTTGCATTTGATTTCTTGTGCTGTGTGGTTTTCGTTCTAAAGTCAAAATGATTTAAATGTTTTTGAAATGATTTGAAAGTGCTTTTGAAATAAAAGAAAATAAATTTCTTTTAAACTCTCCCTGTCTCTTTGCTTTGGCCGAGTTGCCTGATCCCCTCTCTTGGCCACTGCCATAGTAGCCTATCAATCTTCCTCTTGGGCTGCCAGGTCGTGCTCAGGTCGGACTCTGCTCGGGAGCAAATCACTGCTGCATGTTAATTATCCGTGTCCTTTCCTTTGTTACCGCACGTCCTTTATATGCTGATGAGCAGCAAAGACACGTCGTTCTTTCCTTGGCCCATGTGACAAGCTTTCCTTTGGCCGATGGCCTGTTTTCGCTCTCGTAATGGCCTGGCCGCTAGCTACAAGGAAACCTGAAACTCATACCACCTTGTTAATCCTATCATCCTGTATATATATACGTGTATATATATATACATGTTCCCTTCACAAAATCCTGCAGCGCCAAGCCCTAGCTGACGAAGCCGGGTGCAAATCGTCGTAGACGCCATCTGCCTTGTCTCGAGCAGCCGCAGCCATAAATCCTAGACGAAGTCGTCGAGCTCGGTTCAATTGTTCCGCCGCTTCAACTCGAACATGAGCCGTATGCCGAGCTCGGTCATATGCGTCTGCCGCTCCTTTGTCCCTGTAAGTACTGCCGAGCTTTGCAACATAATCGTGAAGTCTCCAAGTCCTTTACCTCGTGATCTGTTTCTTCCTTGGGTTCGTTCTGTAAACCTCGCCGTCTTTGCAGGTTCTTGCCGATCGAGTCCATTCATCGCTCCACCGCCTTATTTGCATCTGTCGCCTCCTAGCTCTGTGCCGCCGTCGATCTGCCGCCCGCTGGAGTGTTCTCTGTCCACGTGAAAGCCGAGCGTCCTTCTTCCACAAGGTCGGCTAGGCTCGTGAGCTTTCACATCCGGCGTCTGATAATGACGTCGACGTTGCATCCTGAAAGTGCCATGCATGCCTACGTTACGTATACATGTACAATCCTCCTGCAGTGCACACATGAGGTTAGAAAACAAGATCTTGCTATTCTTTTTCACGTACTCGATCTTCAGATATCGTGTGCCCTGCTACGATTTCTAGCTGATCCGATGCATCCTGCTGCTAGCTTTTGATGATGTCATATCTAGCTTTGATGGCATGTTTGTTGACATCATAATGACATCTATTTGTTTTCTTGCCGTTTTCCTTCACAAAAATAAACCTAGAAATACAAAGGAAATACATATGTGCATCCAATCTATTCACAGCCCTCCATATGTGATTTAAAGCTCAATATTCATTCATAACCTTTTCGGCCATGCCATTTAGCTAAAGAGTCTTTCCACTTCATCATAATTCTGTCCATCCTAGAACAGATTTAAATCTGATTTTTATTTATTCTAATTCGAAAGTCAAGTTTCTAGTATTTACAAATTCGCCCCAATCTTGTTTTGATCATAGAATTTACGTTTTAACTCTGTTTCGACCCGCTCAAATTTCCTTAGATTTGTAATTTCGTAATCTACATGTTAGTATCACTATTGTTCAGGTTTTAAACTTTTAAATTTCGAGTTTATATTTAGCCCATTATTTTATTTATGCTAAACTTATAAAATTCATATCTACCGCTTTTAAGTCCGATTTCGGTGATCTTTACGCCTCGCGGTGATCGTAGTTACGAGTAGAATAGTTTTATAAACTTTTCAAACTGTTTTGCTACTGTTAGTGTACTGTTCTAATTGTAGCCTTGTTTGTTATGCATGATTGGTCCTATATTTTTGTGTGTTCTTTGGTTGGAATCAAGTAGACGGTGAGCTTTGGCGTTGTTGATCTAGAAGAGGTTGATGATCAAAAAGGATTTCTTTGGAGCATTGGAATTGAAGAAGGATCGATATTAAGGCAAGTATAGTTTTGGGATATGCTATCTTTAAACCATGATCTTATGACTTGCTTAATGTTTATGCAATGAACGTTAAATATGAATTGTTGATAACGTGGTTCATAGGGCTTAAAGAGCTATGTTTTTATTTATGATGCTCTTAGCTCTCCATAAGGACTTATCCTTTGGTAAAATCTGGGATATACAAGACAGCTATGGGGGTCACGTGGCTCGACTTTTGGTTGTTCAAGGGGTCTACCTAGCTTTGTTGGTGGTTTGCCGTAATTGGGAGAAACGGGGTGGAATCTCGTTGGCCATTCAATGTTGTTAGGAGGGTTTTGAACGGCCTTATATGGTCTTCATTTGGTTAGGGAGTCATGAACCTACTCTGATGGAAACCATGACCCGTAGGTAAAGTGTACACCTCTGCAAGCAGAGTTAACTAAACCGACATGTCAGCCGTGTTCGCGGTTATGAACGGTCCGGAAAACCGAGGGAAGGATTTACTTTACGTTGATGATGTTTATGATATAACTGTTGCTATACATGCTTATTAAATTGTTCATGATTTATCTTTTTTGATGCTATTCATTATTTATGTTATAATGATCATGGGTTTTGGGTAGATAATTCCTAGCTATATTTGCGGAGTTCGACATGGACTCATTCTTGCTATTTCCCCACACCTCGTGAAGTTTAGGCTTGTGATCAACCGTTAGTCGGCCCCTCGTGGAGTCCACACTAGAAGATCGAGTGTCTTTCCATTTGCCCGCTAGCCGAGGTTATGTCTTTTATATTATGTTCGTTATATTTTAAGCATTGCGTAATTGATACTACCAGTTATTTGTAGCTATATGTGAGATTTGACTTCCAGGGCTCACATATGGTGTACACTTGGTTTTGTTCTTAAAACCGGTGTTACAAGATCCCTCTTACTAACCGGAATAAAAAGAATTAGTAGATCTGTTCGCCCAAAATGGGAATGGGTGCTAGGGTTATGAACTTATAATCATGGAATCGACTCGATCATCGATTATAAGTTCATTCCATACCAGACTAGATCATGCACATTCTTATTATGAGAAGGGGTCATTCGAGCCTATGGAAATAGGATACTCTGTTTACATAGAAATCCCTACGTCCTTACATTCTATTTAGGATTAGGAATAGGTGTAATCAGACCTGCTTTTGACATATCTATCCATATGCACCTCTTTGGGCTTCTATTGAATCGAGAAATTGGATTGTACATCTTTTTGATTTTGATATCGATTTTGATACATATATGGTGTCCTACGGATAATGCAAATCGAAGCTATTTGATGTCTGACTCAGGCCTATATGTATATGACCGATCGATCGAAATACTCCAAGACTCCACCTTTGTCATATATTCCATATATCACATTCGATAGATATCTTATTCATGGAATACGATTCACTTTCAAGATGCCTTGATGGTGAAATGGTAGACACGCGGGACTCAAAATCTCGTGCTAAAGAGCGTGGAGGTTCGAGTCCTCTTCAAGGCATAATACGGAGCAATGAGCATTCCCCGTAGAAGTATTCGAAATCTACGCGGGCGCTCTCCTCTATCTTCGAGGTCCTTAACCATCTCCCCGAGAAAAGTAGCCATAAAAGCCAAAATAGACTAAATATAGCCCGAATGATCCTAAAACCCCTCGAAGGAGATAATAAAGAACCTAAAGCGCACGGTATCCCTCTTGCAAGGGTGGTCTTAAGAATCCAAAAGAGGTTGCTCGGAAGAGATAGATGTATCCCAACCTCTATTGCTCTCGCGTAAAAGCCTTTTTTTGTGACAGGAAAAAGTGACTACGAATTCCCCTTTTTGTTTGCGAATCCCTCGTTTGTATCCTTTGAGCGCACGCCCATAAGTAGCGATCAAGGAAATCGATCAAACGATCCCAATACCGTGAAAGAGAAACTTCCCAGATCCAGGGAAGCTTATCATAAAGGGCTTCAACAAGGGGTTTTATTCGTTCTTTGAGCAAAAAAGATAAAGATCGGATAGATTCGAACCGCAATTGCAAAGGTAATAACTACTATGCCAGCCCAAATCATGATCTTCACCAACTTGATTTGGTCTCTCACGAAAAATCGCGAGTTGCGTAGAGATGAGAACCATGAAAAGCAAGATCCCGAATAAGAAAATAGAAACCGAGGAAACCACAAGAGTGAAGACTAGTAGAGTCTCATCTTTTGTCATTCTTTGCTCCTTTTTCACTCAATGATTCATTCAATTTCCCAACCAAAAATTCTATATGTCTATTCTATGATATTTCTATATATAGAATATGATATCTAATATGACACCCGATTTGTCAAAGGGATTGGATTGGTGACTTACCCATTCGGTGACTTTGGTAATCGGACGTTCCAAAAACGGGTACTATCGAATCGGGTGAATTAGAGAATAGACAGAGGTCCGTTGGCATTTTAGCTTCTCTTCTCCTTTCGGGGCCTATCCGAAGAGAATCCAGGACCTCTTGGTCCTGAATATCGAATAGGACGAACAAAACCGGCCTCCGCGGATATCTTTTGCTTCGAACAAAACAATTAGCATTAGGCTCGGTCAACTGAATGTGTATTATCCATATGGGAGATCTTCCAATCGAGAAGATCCATTGATCTGAGACGAAGAGAAAGGGCCCATTTTCTTTACTTATTCGGTTAAACCAAGGATTCGTTATGGAAACGTATAGCAACAACCATTTCATCGGACATGCGTTTTTTTTGATTATCCGGTGGATTTACACAGTTTCATTAATGCAAATTGTTTGATGTAGTTAGTACTCAGGTTATTCGACGCTCAAGAATTCTTATTTAGGCAGTTCATATCATCCCATACATAGTGTTTTGATCTAAGATTGCAATTCTTCCATGTTTCCTAGTAGCAGCATATTGTTCCATGGAGCTAGGGTCCAAAATAGGAATCAACAAGTGTTTCCACGACTCTACCGCCCGGCCAATCCTATTCCACTCAATCCCTCCCTTTTCATGGCCACATATCTTTACGGCTAAGGAGTGGGAAATCTTTCTCTGTTACACAAATGAAATGTTTCATTTCATCCGGGAAAAGCCACCTCTTTCTCCACAAACAATGTCTTTGTCATTTGATCCAGGAGCCTTCCGTTAGATAGGAACAGCTTTGCTAAATACTAAGAACTCTCGGATAGAGTATTAGAATGAAAAGACCATTAATTATATAAGGAAGAACCCGGGGTTCTAGCCCATTCCCATTCCTAAATCACTAATTCGTAGTGCTTTTGCCTTTCTTGCGTACTCTGGTGAACCCGGTTGCTAGCCATATGTTTAGGAGGCTTTTTTCTCCGTGTATGCGGTACTAAGCCACTTTGCCATCTCTTCATCTTCATCTCAGAAGAATTCTCGACGTGAAAACACGAGACAAAGGCCCTGATCTTTGAATAGGAAAAAGAATGGATCCGAAGGTCCCAAATCAATTGGCTTATTCGAAAAAGCCTTCTTCTTTGAAAGATATATCTCGTGTCGGTATTGCATTGTTTCACTCGCAAGAAGTCCAAATCAGTCTCTTGCACCTCCCTCTTTTTTATGATAAATATACTAGAAATAATTCAATAAATAGCGGTCTCGACAACTCATCCTCTTTAATCTGCTTGGACCCGCTCCAATACCCATAGGAAAATCCCGGTCATATTCAGCGTACTGTCCCCCTGCAATCAAATAGATTGTCCCAAGGGCCCCATATTCTAGGAGCCCAAGTTATGCTATTGAAAATTCGTTCCTCTAGCGAGTTTCGGTTTGACCATTCCGTTCCCGTTTTCAAACTCCACTTCTTTTCATATAGCATCCCTAATCAAAGAGAGAACAATATCCATTTCAAAACATTTCTAACGGATTCCTTGGTTCGGACCGACGAAGTAATGGCACTTTCGATTATTATCAACCCGACCGCAATCTTTTTTTCTATCGGTAAGGATTGCACGAGAGCACCTTCTACTTCTAATAGAACATGAACTATAGATAGAGAAGAATCATTCGAGTGAGTCCATAAGAAGTGACCCACTTTTTCATAGGTTCGGGGGAAGACCAAAATCTTCTTGCGCGACCGGTCTGCCATAAAAACTCAAAAAGAGAAAGAAGTCTCGTTAATCTCTTCATGCTCGTTCCAAGTTCAAGTACAGTTTGGCCAAAGAAAAGCCGCTTCCCGACGATTGCCTCTTTATATAGATAGATATAGGATCTATGGGGTTATTACTTAGAAGTCTATTTTGTACAAGATCCCCTCCTATCGATAGAAAAGGGTCCCATGATCCCGAGCCGGTCTTATCTTGGCTCGCAAACCCCCCCGTTTGTCTATGAAGAGCTAATCTAATTGTATTAGTTTCTATAATGGATTTCTTATGTGGAATACTAATGGATAGGGCCTCGTTGCTAAGTGCTACAAGATCTAGTGCACTGGAACTCGTGGTTATGGACCCGAATCCTTTAGTATGGAACATTGTCTTTTCCAAGTAAAAACCCCTAGTATATGAAAGAATGAAAAGGTGCTTTCGTTCTTGTGGAATAAGAAGCCCTCGTACCTTAATGAAAGGAAAATAGGAATTTTTCGTTAGGTATTTGACCAAATAGGATCGTCCAGTTCCTATAGAACCTATCACTAAAATACCCGATAGGGCTAAGCGGAACGAAAAGGGTTTTCCATGAGATGGTAAATGAAAACGATTAGCCCCACACGAGGTTTGGGAATAAGTGATTGTCTGATAATGAGCAAGGAATATACGTCTTTCTGCTAAAGAGGATCTTACTTAGGTAAACCTATTTCTTGCATTACTTAGTAGCTAGCTTTGGTAGCCCTGATCTATGTCTAAAAAATAGATGCCTATTCTTGGTCACGACCAGCTAAAGATCACTGGCCATAATGTGCTTTTTTCCTCGGATTCATTGGAACCCTCCTCAAAAAATGGTTCCCTGTAAAAGCAAACTAAGAGCGGGGAAGGAACTAGGGTGGACATAAGCTCACCAATTAGGATGCGTGATTGATTTCTTTAATAGGTATGAAATGCAGATGCCTTGAATGAACCCAAGCAAGCCGAAATCTAATACTAAAAGTATGAAGTGGACATCTATGGTTTAATTGGAAACATCTCTTTTCCATCTATAAGGTGATGAGGGTTGAAGCACAACAACTTATCATGAGTAGTGCGGTTATTTATGACTATAAACTTAGAATCCCTATATTTATATAGAACAGTGGCTACTTTCGTAGCATCTCCTCAACCTATATTATAGGTTCATGCCGCTCGCTTACTTATGCTTCCGCTCTATCCAAGTAAAAGCTATACTTTATTAGAAATGAAATTGAGTATCCGGTAAATCATTCCATCAAGCCAGTAAGCTAACCTTTTATGACCCACGGCAGCAATCCTACCTTTCCTTCTGCGTACAAGAACTGAAGAAGAAGCTAGGACATAAGTCAATAGTTGAGTTTCATAAGTAGAAAGTTCATATTCTTCGGTCATTGATAAACAGTTTTTTGGACAGTACTCAACACAGTTACCACAAAATATACAAACTCCGAAATCAATACTATAATTAGAATTAAGCAATTGTTTCCTTTTAATATCCTTTTAAAATCTCCAATTGATGGCTCCGTTATAGGAACACCTGCTAAAAACGAGTGAAAAACGAAGAAAAAAATAATCAAAAAAGACTTAAGATCTGCTATATTTTCAATAATAAAAAGCATAGAATGACCTTTATCTGCCCATTGGAAAAAGAAAGGTAAGGATAGGATTGGTAGCGGAAGTGATGTGAATGAATGAATTGAAATATGCCATTTCAGAGGAGTAGTAGTTTTTTGTTGATGCCGGTGTGGAAGACGAAGACGAATGTTACTAACGTCAACTAAAAGCAAGGAGTTGGCATCGGGAAGTAAGAAGTTCTTGCTAGGCGGAAGTGGGAACCAGGATGACTGGCTGGATAGCGAGCACTTTTCCATTACGAGGTAGGGCTGCTAGCGAAACAAAGATGGAGGGATGGGAGCATGAATGTCTGATGGTTGTAGTGGAATCATGGCTCATCCCAGAATAGATAGAGAGAATGTGTTACGAAATGAAAAGAAAAAATAACATGATATGAAAACAAGCAAACACACAATCAAATACGAAGACAACAATACTGGTTCTTATAGTTCCTTGGGCAAGTAGCAATAGCACCAATAATAAAGGGGGATGAAGGCAGCCAAAGCCGAAATAATAAAGGCGAATCTTATGCTCAAGCCGCAGGGGAAAGCAGAAGCTCTGGTAAACTGACACTAAACTGATTACAATATTAAAGAATCAGCGAATACAGATGTAGACACAATCAAAGCCAGACAATGGAAGTCACGTATCATCTTTCTGCAGATGGAGAAAATCAAATAGCGATATCACACAGAGAAGTAAAAAGCATGCAAGTGACTACGAGCTAGGTCTACTATTGATACGCCTTGAGGAAGGAAGTGGTGAGACCCAGGGACAGATCGAAGTCGAAGTAAGTGCAAAGAAAAGGGAAGTCCAGGAACTATTTATGCCATAGAAACACACATCTGCTAGTGGGTACTACCAATAGGGGAATCCAAAAGGCTAAGATGGATCATGAACACGAAAATAGCATGCACGGGAGTCAAAGTGCGTGCAGCAAATCAACTAATAAAGCCTTTGCTGTCTATGTTCGAAAGGATAAAGCAGGCAAGATAAATATAAGTACAGGAGAGGAAATAGGAATTAATTAAATAAAGTAGGACTATCTCCAGATAAAGTTGTTAGAGCAAGGTATTGCAAGGATGGATTCGAGAATGGTGTTCAGAACGACGCTTGTCCGCCTGCTTGTGAGTCGGTTCTGCCACTCTTTCCTGCTGAAGCAACAATCCGAGGCATGACTAGACCACTCTTCTCTTTTTCTCCTATCCGCCTTGCCTTTCTTCGAAATGACACTCTCTTTTCTAAGTGCGCTCTTTTCTTTTGTAGTACCTATTATATTAGTAGAAGATTAGCTGGAGTCATTCTAGTTAGAAAGTATCATATACGCTTTCAATGTCTACTTCAAAGCCGAAGGAGGAATGGAGAGAGGGAAGCCAGCGGATAAAGATGTGACTAGTCAACTAGGTGAGAAGTTGCCTAAGCTCATTTTCAAGAAGTCGTGGTCTGTGTTTGAGTGTGAAAAAGTTTGCATCCCTAAACCTGTACTGAGTAGGGTTTGAGTAGGATCTCTCTCCATTGATGAACACTCATCAGTAAATAAAGAAAAGTAATCTGGGTTGTATCACAATAGCTCCAGGCATGTATCATAAATGAGATTCCCTTATCCTTGACCTGCGGCCTTGTATTAAGAATGGAATTTGGCTATTTCCTACTAAAAGAATGGTTTTAGCAAACCCGCATATGCAGCATAGAACCATAGATGGTGTGTATAAATAATAAGAGCTATAAGAAGAAGAGGCTTGCTACTTAGGTATTAGAGCATTACAGCTACAACTACGGGCAGAAGCATCTAAAGCGCTATAAAAACCAGAATGCTGATGACTGTTAGTGTTGTGAAGAAGCCCATAGAAATACTATAGCGTAACAGTAGATGTAGTAGTAATTGAACAGCGTATCCAGTGCGTCATGGATCTTGAACCTCTCGGCAGCGTTGAAACACTAAGGAAACTTTATATGTGTAACCCCACTCTAAAGCACTCTAATGGAATTGTCTCAAATTCACATCTTCTAGCAGTAGCGAGATCTTTTTGATGAACATTAGCGTAGCTTATGAAAATACCATTTGTTGTTTTGTTCGTTCGAAAAGATCATTAAGGGTGGCCCGGAGGAAGAAATTCAGAATGATCAAACAATTGATAAGATGTAAAGTAATAGCAAGAGTCTGAAAAGCTTCACCAAGTCGTCAATAGGTGTTCATAAGTAACAGGTCCTATAAAGGAATGGTGAAAAGAGTAAAAAAAAGGCCGAAGGACAAAGGAGAGGCCTATCATCACCATCATGTCATAGTTGACGACATCATATATCTTTACCGAGCGGTCGTTGGATATTGTACAAAGACAAACAATCCATCTGCGCTCACCGCCCGGGCAGCAATGTAGACACCTTCGTTAGATAGAGATTCGAGAGGGGGTTCTGAAATTGGACCCACATCTCAGCCATAGAGATGTGCTTTGGGTCAAGGTGAGATCTGAAATGCTTTGCGAATTCAATCCCCATTGCTTTTCTTACGCGGCGCATTAATATGATACAACCCTGAATATCGACCACACTCTATCTTTGAAGTGGCTATCGTGCCGGGCACTCAACGGCTTCCTAAAGTGCACTCGCTCATCGGTCGCAACATTAATGCACTCCTCCATTCACCCATACCTCTCTTTCAATACGAGGATTGTTCCTTCTTTACTAAGCAGTACACGCATCCTGCTCTTCTTCTTCTTCCTAACGATGTCTGTTTACCCCGGCTTGTTTGGCAAACCGTATCTTTCATTGATCATCTTCAGTCTAGCAAGAACTTCTTACTTCCCTAGATGAGGGAAAAGGTGGATACCTGCTACTGTACTTACGTGAAGTAAGCTATTCCCATCCGCTCGGCAAAGAAAAGTTAGCTATTAGATGGGTCCAGCTTTTCCCAATAGATTAGTTAGGGTATCTACCAAAACCATAGCTCACTTCTCCTTTCTTGGGTTTCCTATGTTCCCTAACTGTATGCTCTGCTATTGCTAAAGCTCAACCTATGCCTCCGGCAAAGGCAAGACGTAAAAAGCAAGCTAGTTAAGGTTTCGAAACAGGAATGCAACCAAGCTAACAACAAGAAGCCCTCGAGGTCATGAGAAAAAGGAAATAATGGATCATCTGCATGGAAGGTCATCCCTATTCCTATCTTTTTATCCGACTGGAAGCTTGTAGCAGTGGAAGAACAGCAATTCTTGATACTTTTTCTTTATTCACTCAATCCAACCGCTTCGTATAACATAAACCCTTGTCTAGGTCAATTGATACATACAAGCCGCATATATAATCTATACAATCCTTCTCTCTCTTATTGAGTCAATCTAGCATAGTTCAATCTTTCTTCTTCTTATAATATAACTTTAAACAAGCCGCAAAGGCGTTGCTATCCATCGCAATACCCACCCACAAGAAGTAGTGGCAATTCTCTTCCCTTTGCTGACTACCTTCACCTTGTGCTATATCTCGAGTGGACATAGCCACCCTAACAACTAACCTATATCTACTTGGTTCGGCCTTTATATATCTGCATTCTCTGCTGTATCCACCTTTAATTGGTATTCAGTGCTCTGTTCTATAAGTCTGTAACACCTGACCTCGAACTCCATTGGCTCCTTACCTAGAGCCGGGATAAGAAGATAGATTGTACATTTGATTGTTTAAACTCACGTTTAAACTCATTTTAAGCATGTTTCAGTGAAGGAGAAGTTGTGATGAAGGTTTCGTAAAAGGAAACAGGAAAGCAAAGCGGGTTACGGACTTGGGAAACGGAAGAGATCAAAAGCGAAGTGACTAGTTGGAAGAGCGAGGGGAAAGCGATAGTTGACTTTTCTTGAGAAGTTAAGTATGGACCCAAGAATTACGTATTACAAGTGGACTAGTATTCATAGGGGCCTTTTCTTTCGAGAAGGCTTACCGGATACTATGCTGGCCCCAATGCGAGGTAGTTTCCCTGCTTGTAAGATCTTGATTTTGAGTCAACCATATCACAAGACTTGCTTTAGCAGATCATTTATGTTAGAATAAAGGAAGAACCTATATCACGTTTGTCCTACCAGTCAATAGTAATAAGGAAGAACCTATATCGCATTTCACCTGGATTTCACTAACCGACGAGAGATAGGGGACCTCTCTTCTCAATCAGCTCCTCCCGCTCCGCCTAACACGGGTATAGATAGAACGTTGGTCCGTGAGGACAAGTATAGTACAAAGTACGCCCCTAGTTCTAGTTAAGTATGTCTTATTGACCGAAAGTAAGGATAAGCAGAAGAAGCACATTCCCTAGCTCCCTTGCCTGACTTCTTCCTACAAGCAGGTAACGTACTGTTCTTGAGTGAGAAGATGTCTCTTGTCTTGATGCTCTATTTCTAAACAAAAGGGATTATGCCTATTCTTATGGGTCAGCTACTTATATTTATTGTACTTTCTTTGCTTTGACAGTTGTTAGGTCAAGTCATCTAGGGCATTATTATCTAGGATGGGAGCATTTCTTGTAACTAGGCTAGGTCAAGGAGGTTGGAGTTGAAGCTGCTGCCGGATTTCAAGTTCTTGGGGTCTATCTAACCCGAGTATCATCTCTTTTCTATATAATAATAGGGCTTACTGGGTTGTTACCAGATCTACGCTACGCCCAAGTCGATACGACAAGGATGACGCACCATCGGACAGAGGGAGTCCTTTTCTTAAATTCTGAGACCGGTCTTCGCCGACCCGGGCATTGTTCTTCATTCCTACCTTGTCATTCAATTCCCTCCGATCCGTCAATCCATCCAGTAAGCCAGCCATTTGTTTTCTATTGATCAGCCTGCGAGCATCTTCATACGCTAACCGTAAAAAGCCAGTAACTCGTTCCCAAGAAGCAAGTAGAATTTGAGCACGGAGGTCCAATAATGAACTCATTTTTTCTAGCCAACCGGTCAAGACAGACATTCATTCATAAATACTACGAGCGATGTTCGGTCCTCAAAAACGAAGAAGGAAGACAGTAGTGGGGCGGGCCGTCTAAGCCAATATAGCTAGCTTTCCATCCCTCTAACTATTGAGTATTGAATCCGTCTCCATTATTTGAACACAAACATTCCTATTGTGGTAGTGTAAGGAAGTAGGCGCCGAAGTAAAAGCTAGACCAGCATCTTCTCCTATTGAAGGAGAGAAAGTCTGCCTCTAGTTTATAGTTCAAGAGAAAGATCTTTCCTTGATTCTTTCTTTTCTTCCCAATTCCTGGAATCCTGCTTGTTTTAAAAGATAAAGCCTGCTATTTGAATAGTTGGTTTGAGTATTTGTTTCAATAGTTGATACCCCTGTTGTGCTTCTATTAGAGTAGGTGGGTAGCAGATCACCATCATGTTTGATCAATTTAGTACCGGCATTGCTTTATCCATTCTTTCCTGAGCACCGGTAATCCCAAGAACGGAAATCCCAAGAACAGCTACCTAGCTTAGGGCTCCTTCCTTGCTACGAAAACGGATTACTCTACAGGATTCGGCTCCAATTGATCGGCCGAAGACACCTATTGTTTCGGATTTTATAGTTGCCATTGGAAAAAAGGATTGCGCTAGTCTTGCGTCGGATAAACGGCTCCTCGGTGGAGTAACGGTTCTAAGGTAGCTAAATACGCCGCTACTGTGTTTGGTACAGTACTTTTCTTCCAAGTTTTCTGCTCGTAACGATTCCTTTGAGGAAAGGAGAGAGATTCGAGTTGCTTTAACCCCTTGGGGAGCATAGTTCAGGAACGAATACCTGAGTTCGATCTGATCATTTGGTTCGGAAAAACAGATACGAATCTTTGAACGGAAGCCGAGTAAAGGCAGTTCAAAGCAAAGGACCTCTCCCTCTGACTCTGACTAGGATGGTAGCTAGCTTCACTCCAAAAAGAAATGTAGTAAATGTGGGGGCTAAGGTTTCACCGTCGGTAAGATTGGTGGGAAGAGATCAACTCAAGTCGTTCCCGTGCGAACGAGGGTCTGAATTCAGAATGGCATTCGCTGGTATTTGCGGGAGCTTTCTAGATGGCTTAATCATAAGAGGTAGGTCCACGATTTGACAGGTCTTCAACGCGGTCTACGGTCGTTTATTCTTCACAAACTATGGGTGACACAACGGAAGTAAAATACATTGAAATAAAGAAAGTTCAACAACTAGTAGTAGCAAGAAGAAAAGGTGGATCCCTTCGTACAAGAGCGAAACTTATGATATAAAGCAAAAGAACACTTACTTAATAGGAACTTCCCAAGAGCACTACTCCTTTTCCAGAAAAATAAATAAAACGAGTGATCGGAATCTTCGAAAAATAGAACTCGAAAGAACGATCGAGGATGTAAATGCACATATGAGATTTCACTCTTTACGATAATATGTGTGTGAAGAAAAAGCAAAGTTGAAGGATAAAGCGGAACAGACGCTTCTCTCAAGATTTTTTATATTTTACTGAGCTTTGACCGTGAAAACTAGCCTATACTTTACTTGCGTTACCGGTCTTTCTTTCTCTTCCTACTGTACCAAGCTAGCTTGTAAACACCTATCTCGTGCTTTACTTCTACTAGAACATCTGGCGCCCTTTGGGCGCCCTACAATGATTCGAAAACTAAAGCTTTTGTCCTTGCTAGATGGACAGGGTTTAATAATTTTAAATAGTAATGACACTAAGATCTAACCACAAAGGCACAAACATTGCTTTTATAGTCATTGTCATCATAAACCACATTATCAGCACCCAAATATATCACACTAACAAATACGTAGCAAAATTATGAAACCAATCACTTCTCCCATTCCAATAGCACAATCACGGCTTATATGGCCACCAAAACATGTTATGATTCTGTTCAGCCATCCATTACATAGCCATTCAGTACATGCATGATCACTGCACTCACAGCTAGCCCTTGTACTTCTAATTCAGTTATTCATTATATGGCTACAAAACATCTTAGTGAAATTAGCTAGAATGCTAATCCAGATGCGTGAAATCTGGAGCCAATGAGGTTTCGAAAACGCAAAAGCTGATCATTAAAATGACAAGGCCCCATGATGCTGAGTATTTTTAGCAGTCGAACTACCCTGTAAATAGAAAGAAGATCATCAGAGATACATTACCTGAACCAGTTTGTGCAAGGTATGATGTTTATAGATTGTATGTAATCATTGAACAGTTCGATCAAGGCAAGTAAAGTGGAGTGAGGAGTACCTATAGGGCTCTGCAGCACCATATGTGAAAAGTTTCTTGGTTGCACTACTACAGGATTGATTTTTGCGTGGTGTTTTCGTTTTGATTTTTCCGTGGCGGGCATTTGAGAAACCGCCACGAAAAAATGGCCTGGCGCACCCTCCCGGCGCGGGGAAAAACCGCCACGGTTGTCGATTTTCTGTGGCGGTTTTGTAAAATAACCGCCACGGTTAATATGGATTAACTCGTGGCGGGCATTGTTAAATAACCGCCACGGTAAATCAATTAACCGTGGCGGTTTTCATAACAGGCCCGCCATGGAAAATGAGGCCCAACGGTCAGCCCAACAGGCCCATTTTCAAGCACTTCATATATATAGCGAGTCTAAGATTTTTTTTCTACCCTAATCCATTCACTCCCGTCCACCACACAGCCGCCACCCTCTCTCTCACCCGTCCCCTCTTTCTCCCTCGCGACATCCGGGATGCGGAGCGAGCGCCGGGAAGAGGTGCTCCGCCACGCGGCAGGTCGGGAAGAGGTGCTCCGTCCGCAGCGGGGCGGCGGCTCGTGCATCCTCAGCGGGGGCGGATTCCGGCGGCAAGCGGTGCGTGGATCCGGCGGGCCCGCGGCGGTGGATCCCGGCGGGCTTGCGGCGCTTGGATCCCGGCGGGCGTGCGGCGCGTGGATCTTTAAGAGCGGGCCTTGGCGCGTGGATCCCGGCGGTTCAGCGGCGCTTGGATCGGCGGGCGGGCGTGCGGCGCGTGGATCGGGGCCCTCCTCCTCCACGGGAGGGCGAGTGCGTGGAGGAGGCGTCGGGCGGCGCTCTTCCTCCTCTCCTCCGGCGGCCGGCCTCCTCCCTCCATGGCGGCTGCGGCGGCGCATCCCCGAGCCCTAACGGGCCCGGGCGGCCCAGATCTGGGCCCGCCACGGTTGTCGGTTTTCCGTGGCGGGCATTGAAGTGGCACCGTGACCCTAGCTGCGTGGCGGTTTCAATGTCCGCCACGGAAAATCGAAAAAAAAACCCTCTGGCAGTTCAATGCACGTAGTAGTGTTGGTAAGTGATGCACAAGTCCTAGAATTAATAAGTTGTCATATTACATACACAGAAGCTACAATACAATATGCAGGTGAAACGATTTTAGAAATTTATTGTCAGCGCTAACCTCTTCTTGTGGCAGTCTGGAGACTGAATTACTAAGGCAAGCTGCAAGAATTGTCTTACCATAAATGACGGTTTTACTCTGCACAATATGCTCAGGCTCCTGAATGTACATCATCATCTTCTGTTCCTTCGACACTACTGCTGACTGCCAAGTGTCAATGTCCAAGAATCCTGAAAAGAACACAAGTCAGAATGTTCAGTTCTAGGAAATAGGGAAAAATAAAGCTCAAAGTACATATATTAAAAAAATAATAGGTTTACAACTTCATATATAATATAAACATATGTAGCACTTTATAAAACTGGTTATAGAAACATTAATTTATGTTTCGAGCAAGCACCTCAGTTGATGGACTTTTTTTCACATAAATGAAAGAACAAGTCGCTAACTGCATTAGACATCTCGGACCATCTTAACAACTGAATATATAGATTAAAGCACCGACACCATCAGACATCTTGAAGACCTTTGCATTAGGCAAACACTTTGGTTGAAGGTGGCATAAAGTTGCGATGGAAGGCAGGAAATAACAAAAAAAAAAAAAAGGAGTTATATATATGAAGATAGTACTATGTCATCAGCTAAATCAGATTAATTGACATATTTGGGGTTTGGGGACGCACATTCGGCATGCCATCCCCTTGTATATTTGGCGCACATCAGTATTGCGCATCTTGTATTCTAAAATAAAGCTTTTCAAAAAAGAAGACTGGGTTGTCATTTCTGATTGTAAACCCAGTCAGATGCTTTCGTGAATACATGAATTTCTGAACCTAAAAGCTCCGAGTGGAGTGCACAGAATCAAAGAAAAAGTAATGAAGACATATAAGGATAGAACACAACTGATTTAATGTGAACACATTTTGGAGAGAATGTTGAGATGTTGCAGCGCCATACCCTCATGCTCGCGTCGCCGCTTGCACTGAGCAGTCTAAGAACCGCAGTGCCCCGGCCCGTCCTGCATCTGGGCTCTGACTCTGAGCATGTGAGCACCGCCGCTCCACCATGGCTGTGACCCGCCACGACGTCGCCATGGCCGAACACCACGTCCCCATAGATCCAGGGGCGCTCCTCGAACACGGCGAGGCGGAGAGAAGAGGAGGGACGCCCCGTAAATCTAGGTGCGCTCCTCCAACACGGCGTGGCGGAGAGAAGAGGAGGGAAGCGATGACAGCGCCGAGGCAGAGAGGAGAGATGGTGGCGGCTAGGGTTGGGCGGCGTGAGAAGGTGCGAGGGGAGGGAGAAGAACAGTCGTTGCGCTGGACGCGGTGGGGGCTGCAGGACGCGAGAGTGTGCTGTGTGTGCGGGCGGCTGGCAAAGGGAAAAATATGCAGGACAGGTGTCGAGCCACGAAGAGGCCACCGAGGTTCCGATTGCTGTGGGCGTAGGAATGTCGAGTGACTTTTAATAACTCCGATACTGACCTAAACGTGAACAATATGCCTACCTTTTTTATGTTTCTCAACAATTGCTGGTGGTGTCAACGAACCATATGCCAACAAACAACTCCTTAAAATGCTTATATGTATACAGCTTGGCCTTGCTATTCACATCACAAATGTCTAGCAGCAGCAAAGAGAGATTGTCAGAGTACTTGGCCTGCAGGAATCTTGCCCAAAGTCCCTCGGAATGGTACAATGACCAGAAAAGTTGAAGCTTTAGTGCCTTGTAGATGTCAAATAGGCTTATAAAGGCCACACCTCCTTCTTTGATGAGCTTGCACTACGGTCTCAACTTGAGCCAACAAGGACTCTCTCTGGAAAAGTATGCTCGTAGTTCCAGACCTGCAATCAGTTGCAATACAAATCGTTTTCAATAAAAAATAAGAGAAATGAATGAAACATTTATATATATATATACATATGTACTTATGATATATAAAATCACCGTCAGTGCAAAAGAGCATCCAGAAATGCTTGGGCAGCCACTCTTCCCAGTAGTTGTCTGGTTTTGTACTGTTTGGGCCACCTCTTGCAAATTCTTTAAGGTGAGTATGTTCACCGCTGGACCCCAAGCATACTGCTAAAGCTCGTCAAGGTTTTAAACATAGTCCCAGAGAAACATAGGCCAACACGAATCATCACGAGTTCAAATCCTTTCCGCAAAGCCTTGATCCCGGCTTTCCAAAACAAAAGTGATTAGATTGCCTTGTTTGTCCACTTAAGCCGTGGGTGGTACCTCTGCTTCTAAGTGCTCGGTATGGTATGATCGGCATTGGAAAAGAAGTGGATTTTTTTAGAACATCTACTTGATTTGAATGTTCCGTTTCTGAAAACCAATGAGAAAATGTAGGTTAGCAATCCGAAAGGTCAGGAAGAACTGGCTTTATGCCGGAAAGAAGGAATACTGACGAAAAGTAACTTAACTAGCGGCGAATCGTCTGAGCGGAATCGTTCTTCGCCTCTCGTCAATGAGCTGTCTTGAGATCGCTTGCCTACGCTATCGGGTGCAGTGAGTGCTCTGAATGATGAGTTACTTGTTCAGCGAAGCGGGTCGCCTGTCTCCTTGTTCGGACGTAGGTCTTTAACACTCTTGCTAGTGGTCTATTATATTCTTTGATGGATCATCAAATTCAATAGGTCTTTTAGGACCAAAATCAAAGTAGCAATGGTTCATGTAGCCTAATTTCCCTTTCCCGCACAATCCAATCTATTGCCATTGCCAAAGCTAGTCGAGGAAGAATAGAAGAGTTACAGGATGAGAGCCTCTTTCTTCTTATGAATGGAAGGAAACATCAAAACAACGCTAAAACCGAGTGAATGTATTTTATCCCTTTCTTTAATCGAGACTTTCATACAGTAGCAACAACTCTCCTTTCAAGTGAGCTAGAAGGGTATGTCAGAGCAGGTTGACAGGCTAGAAAGTAAGCCAGGCTAGTTAGATCTTCTCTTATAAAGCTTAGGAAAGTGGATAGCAATAAAGCCATTTCCAAGAAAGTCTTCCCCTATAATCGAGAAAGCCGTCCAATAGCAAACCTAACCCCAGCCTAGACAAATAGAGTAGAGGGGTCTAAAAACCTATTATTTTAGAAAGGATAACTGATCAAAGAGACGTAGCTTTTTCTCTCTTTCCTTCTTTCCACCAAGCTTCTTTATTGGAGTTGACTTATAGTGGTTGGTTCTTGCCTTGTAGCGAGTTGGGAGGCCTACTGTCCGAATTCGAACTGGCTGCAACGGAACTCGCTAAGGCTCCATTCAAAGAAAAAAGAATGGAATAGGAGGAGGCGTGGCAGATCATCTAGAATCTGGTCGGACTAATGCGCACCGGCAATCCATAGAATAAGTTCTTTACAGGTTTGGTTTTCCTTTCTGATCAATCGAATTTTACTAAACCTCAATTCATTCAATTAGCCTTTAGGCATAAAGAAAGCAAGGGCATAGCGTTCCATTTCCGATCATGGTGATATCGGAAGCACCCCTACCCTACTCTTCTGGTCTGTCCACCTTACCTTCTGGCGCACCTCTCCTAACTACTGCCCTTTTATTCTAATATATTATATATTCTTCAATATTTCTTTTATTTATGTGAAGTAAAAGAAGAAAAGGTCTAGACTCCGTATAGACGGAATCTCAGATAAGAACCTAACTGAAGTTTTTGTTTGAAAGTGTGCAGTGAAGGAAAGTGTGTCGGGGTCAAACTGGAATTGCAAGGTCATTCATTTCAGGTAGACCTGAGGGTGATAGATTTGGGAACATATGATGTAGTTCTTGGGATGGACTGGATGAAGACCATAAGCCCCTTTTATTGGGACAACAAGTCTTTGACCTTGTCATTAAAAAGAGGACCAGACCAACTCATTCTTAAAGGAAGTTGTGGATTGAACATCTGGAAAGAGATGCTATTTGTGTAGACAGAAGGGAAGAAAATGTAACCTTGCTCACGAAAGCCTTGCAACAACTATGCGGCTATAAGGGCACACATAAGCTTTCTCACCTCTGTGTGTGAATTGGGAATTTCACTTGTCAGGACTCAAGCTACTGCGGTTACCGGGGAGGAAAATAGACTTTGAAAAGGGCGGAAATCGCTATGTACTTACTTCTTCTTGCCGAATGGACAGTAGGAAACCACAGCTATCTTATGTAGTACTTCCTGCCGAAAGGACGGAATCACCTATTGTAACTACTGATTTACGAATTGACGAATGTATGAAAACAACAAACTGGTTATTCAACCAAAATGGCTTTTATACTTAGGACTAATTAGGCGAGTAAGTTCCCTAGTGGGAAACGCTAAACTAAGGAGTATTCGTCAGTTTTCAGTTAGAAAGTTCAAAGACTTACCCTCCCAAGTCAAGTCCCTACGCCTCTATGGATCATCTTGTTGTGATTCTACCCGCCGCCACTCCCCTCGGTCGATATTTGATAGTTCTTTTTTTTTAAGTTAGGATCAGAGCGTAATCTTCCATTCGGGAAGACCCTTTTCGCAAACCTATCCCCCCCTTACCACCTTCTTGATTGACTATATTTGAGTCTTTGGGGTACTTTGGGATTATATTCCGCGCCGAAGATTTGTGCTTGTGGGCTAGGGTGAATATAGCGGACCAGCGGATCTGGTAGTTCACAAAGCAGTGTTTCAACATAGGTAGTTGAGTAGTTCACAGTTGGGTACAAGGGGCAACAGAGTAGTTCACAGCTACTGTCTCAAATAATCTAGTAGGGAAAGGAGTGAACAGCAGGGAGTTTAGTGAGTTGCTTTGCTATAATGAGTGCGTACTTCCAGAGTGAAGGAATGAACAACAACCATAGTTGTGAGTGAAAAGCATCGATGTTGGTCTGATCAATGAGTTAATTTCCAACAGTAGGAGAGTTGACAGCTAGTGGACAAATGAGTTCGTTTCCAACAAACAAGGAAGTAGTGAGTGAACCGTTTCAGAGTGCGGAGTGAGAAAGAGTAGTTCAATGAGTTCGTTGACAACAGTAGGAGAGTGAGTTGATAGCTATACAAACTCAATGCTAGCAAGTTGTGCAGTATCGTTCGTAGAGAAGAATGGGTGAGGCCGAGCTTGTCACCGGCCAGACAACAAGAGCTGGTAACTCTATTCTGGGAGGGTACTATCAACAGAGGGAAGTTAACAGGCGTTGAGAGTGTTCTTTGTCACCTTACCAACTAAGCAAAAATGGGCTGAGTAGTTATTGTCTTCTGACGTTCGGTTGGTGGTGGGTGTGTGGGTGGCATAGGGAAATGGGCTCCCCTTTTCTAGCTTTACAGGGCAGGAATTCGTTCTATCTTAGCCCCGGATTATCGAGTCTAAAAGAAGAAGAGTGCCTTGTGTCCCCTTCTTGGGATTCTCTTTTCAATCGTAAAGACTCTTTACCTTGCTTTTGGACTTTTCAATCGTAAAGACTCTTTACCTTGCTTTTGGAACAGGTTCCCCCTCTGGCACATTTTACCGGCGATGTTTTGATCCTCTTGACTTGAAAGAGCAGCAAGGGCAAATGCTTCTACAAGGTCATCAACTCCTCGGGCAACAACGTCACCTGCTTTTTTTAGGTTGCTTGAGAGGAGGCTTATGGGTAAGGTCTTTCAAAGGCTTTCGGGGATGAAAAGGTTGCTTCACCCGGCTCCTAGGGCTTTTAGAGGCTCCCCTACCCGGGCTCCCAACCTGAGGTCTAACAATGAATTGTTAATGATGCTTAAATAGTTGTGCCCTAAGGCTACCGGGTTAATGATCTGAAGAGTTCTTTTAGAAAGCAGATTTCAGAGTGTGAGGGAAGAAGTAATTCCAAGATGTCGAAATAAGGAAGCGATCCAGCCAACCATGGGAAGGATAATATCTCCTTACTCTCGGGGGCGCGTGCGGCAAGGTGAATTCAGCCTAGCGCACACTTAGAGAAATACCTCTATACCTCTCTCAACCTATTCAAAAATACCTATCTACGTCTTTGCATGCTTAGAGCTAATGGTATTTTACCCAAGGAGTTAGTTACCAAGTAGGTTTTTGGTAGTAAAAGATTTTTAAGTTTTTATAGCTTGCACGCTTTTAGAGTATAGTCTACTAGCCAAGGAAGAAGGAAAGGCATAGGACATTGAACAGGCAAGACAAGTGGTCAAAATGTTGGAAAGTCTAGTATATAAGCGATGCGTAACCGCATTTATTTCTGAAGACCTACTTCGGCGCCTTGTCTACTTACGAGAATATGCATTACCGCTATCCGATATTGGCGTGGAATGGTTGTAAGAAGTGGAAAGGTGAATTCGGTAAATTCGTCTCCCTCGGAGAGCGGAGAAGGCACGTGCAAGCGGGCCGAGTGGAGTGTGAAGCCTTTTCGGACCACGGTCTTTGTGCAAGCCTATAGGCATCCCTTCCGATACTCGGTCGAAGAAGTAGCTTTCAAAAGAGAAATACCCTTTGTGCTTGAAAGGAATTTCTATTGGACCGCGTATAGAAGATTTGGAAACCGCGGCAGGGGGAATGCCGGCCCCTACGAACTTACTTCCTCAAACAAAACGTAGGACTTGTTTACGAGATGGTATATGAACTAGAACCAGGGAAGGCTGGCTATTCAAAATAGAGATGTCGGCGAAGTCAAAGCGGATGCATCGGCACCATTAATTCATTCATTCATCAACCGGAGGGAAGAGGATGATGGGAGACCGCCCGAATAGTAGGGGATTCTTTGGGACCCATATAGTGGTCTCCTAAATAGATTCCATCCATTCCGGATATCGATATTGCTATAGTATCTATATATTATCATATAGAAAGAAGCGAAGGGTAGCGATTAAATGCGGCTCCTATCCTAAAATAAAAAGAAGTGCTTTAACTTTTATCATATAGAAAGAAGCGTAGCGATTCAGTATCTAGTTTGTGTCTTATTATTCTCAACCATGTGTCGCATCCATAAGCGGTTTCCATACATAGATCCAATAGGTGATCTCGATCACCATAATAAAGTATTCTCATGTGATATTCTATTTATAGTTTTCGTGACGCGTCTGCCATTTTTCGTAGGTCCACTTTCGTTTTTCGGTCGCCTTGTTGTTTTTCGTGATACCATGTTAGGCTAACCTTTCCTTTCGGTTAACTAGCTAGACAAGACAAGCTTTGTTTCGTATCGGCTTCCTCTCTTTGGTTCGTCTCAATTATCGAACTAGGCAAGTGCAAGTGCCGATTCCTTCTCTAACGTTTTTTTCCATCTATGTAAAATGAACTTTTCTCAAAAGCAAGGGCTCATTCAAAGGGAAATTCGGGTTTCGTACTTTTTGCATATATATGAAATGATAATGAAATGAAATGAAGAACACAACAGGATTACAGAAACTCAGATAGATTCCGGCACATTCCTTGCTTGCTTTGATTTTCTTTCAATGGACCAAACATGACTGACTGGATATACGAATGTGAGTATTCTTTTGCCCGCCCCAGAAAAGGAGAAAGCCACAATGGCTACTGTTCATTTCTTTGGTGATGCTAGGCGTGTGAGTACGAGAGGGGGTTTAGTTTGGTAGGCAGGCCTCATCCATTGTCAAACTCGTTCGTTCTGCTGTACTCGTACTTGCTCCACGGAAGACGGCAAGAGCTCTTACTACCGCCATCTTTCTTTCATATATATATTCGTGCCTAGTCTTTTATTGAAGCATTCTCTGAATCCTTTGTGGAGTTTTACTTATCTTTCACGCAAATAATTACTCTTTTTATTATCTCTTTTGCAGGTTATGAGAGTTCTTGGCAACCAGTTCACCAAGGCTTATAAATTGTCATTGATGAGTGGAGTAAAGAATAGAGCATAGCATTTTGGAAAGAGGAATCCAGCTTGAGGTGTGGGATTGAGATAGGCTTCTAGCTAGGAGGTTGATATCTTTAGTAAAGGCGACGGCAAAGGTTATAGGCAAAGGAGTAGTTTCAGATGAAGCATTAAAGTCTACGGGAGATATGTCTGGGTGCTTCCTTTTACCAGATTTCCGCTGGGTTGGCTCCCTATAGCGTTCCGTGGCTTCTGCAAGTAGATGAGACCAAAAGAAGAGAGTACTATTGAACGAAGCTTTAGATAGGAGATGATAGGGCTTTTGTCCTCGGTCAGATTGTTTCAGCGGTTTGTGGTAGTGTGTGTGCTCCGTTATATTCAACTACTTTGCTTTGTCCATAGACAAATATGTATCTGCAGATCTATACCAAGTTTGGATAGAAACAATTGAGCTTTGAGGATATTCCCGCCTAGGTGGAGAGATATGCACGGCATCGAGATGTAGTTCAATTGCTTACGATATCTTCCCGTGCTGGGATGAGATAGGTGCTGTAAAGTGATTTACATTCACGTATCACCGAATGAGGCCACCTTTAGCCTCTATCCATCCGATTGGTCTTGAACTTGATCAATGCAATTATGTTGTAGGTGTAGGTAGAATCCAAATCTTTGCTTAATAGCCCTCTGTCATTGCTGCGTGCCGGGACATCAAAGTCATAGAGTCGATAGATTACTCAGTAGAGTATGACACGTTGTAGGTAGAATCATTCTTCCTTTGCATCTTCGCTTCCCTTCTATCACCTTCTTCTCCAATCTGCTTTCTAAGCTCTTATAGCATCAAGATACATCTTCTTCTTTTATTTTTGAACCATGAGAGGAGTGAAACACTCGTTCCCTACTCACCTCGGGTAGTACTTAACATAGTCCTAACTCAACCGCCGGGGAGTTTCGAGTGAATTGGTTTTGGCTATTTGTGGCTCTTGACCAAAGCCTACCTTTCCCTTTTCTTTGCATTGAATTTCGTTGCTTTAGGTGAGCTATTAATTGAACAGGCCGCATCTCAATACGATCCTTTTGTGCTCTGATACCGAGGATGGGTTCTTTTCTAGGGAGAGACTTTCCAGTTGACAGAAGAGCGATTGCAAGAGATAGGGCACAGCTAGATGGATGGCACACAGATTTACTTATAGCTTTGTTTCCTATCGACCTCGGCTGTGTAAGGAAATACTTTTTGTGGGTGGCGGTTTAGATTTATTTTTGTTATTATCTACTTATAAAAACCCATACATCCTCTCTTTCGTATACGAGCCGGTGAGTAGCTTGGATTTCATAGTCATTGATTGTCTTCAAAGCGAGGTTGTGGGAAAGAGAATAGAAGGAGGAGTAGGCCCTCAACTAGTAGAAATATCCAATTGTCTTGCGGTGCTTTGCTTCAATCGAAGCTTATAGAAAGCGGTGATACGAAGAATAGAGGGAATATGTGCATCTTTATAGTGCAGATGGAGTGACTTTACTACCTACCATCAATCCAGTTCTATTCCTTTGTTGTTTGAAGTACAGGAAATGATGAGAGGTAAGGATTTCAGGGTAGCATATTCAATTAGACGGGTTCTTTTTTCACCTACTACCGATCCCATACTTCCTCTGAGAAACTTCAAATTCAAAACCGGCATCTTAGATCTTCAGGCAATGAACCATAACCCATTAGTATAAAAAACAAGTAATCCATTAGTCAAAGAGAATCAAAATAGTTGGAATTTCGGCGGTTTATCGGACATGCGCGTGCAACCTTTCATAAAATCGCTTCCTTCCTTGGGCGTAGCAATGAATCAATTGTGCATGGTTCACTTTTTCTCCACTCGACCAGCCACCCGACAATATCTGTAATTCTTTCGGGGCATAAACACATATGCAGATTAATCAAATTCCTCAAGAAACAAGTATGGATGGCATTCTCTCGCTTTTGGGCTCGCCTAGAGCTACACGGACGACAAGACCTACTTGTGCCTACTAACCTCGTGGGGCACCTGCCATTATATTCCAACAGCAAAAGGATATTGCATGCCAAAATTCGCTATATCCGGTAGCGAAACCGGTGCCGGGCTAGCAAAGACCGACCGGGCTTTCAAGAAATTCAATAAAGAGAATGTCGGGTAGAGAAAGAACAATCAAAAGAATGATAAATCGAGTCAACATGGTCCTAGAAGGGAAATACAAAAGTAGGACGTTTTTCCCGGGTTTCATCATAACGAACTACTTGACTTCACCATTGCTCCACTTAACGGAGAGCTTTCTAATGTTTTCACTTTCCTATGGTAGGCTAGTAAACTTGCTTGCCCGCCTCGATAGTGGAATTATGGCTTTTGCTTATAAGAATTCTGGTAGTGGTTTTCGTAGCTAGCATTCTAGTTACCGGTTATCGGACTCCAAGGCGGATAGCGAGAATTGCAAGCCAGTCGGGAGTTGAAATAAGCGAGTAGAATTGTTGTTAAGATTCTTTGTCTCCGATTACGTAGGAGTCGTTTCCATACTTCTATTCAGTAGTTTGCTTTCTAGCTTTATTGACTGGTAGTTTCTCCGACTTCTTCCTTCTCCTTATCAGATTTTATGTACGATAGAAGAAGTTAAAGCAGTGGTGTTGACTTGCCTACAGAGAGATATAAGGTTGCGACTCACCTACAAGAAGTTAAGATTTCGAGTGACCTATCGTATCCACGGTATCACCTATCAGTTGAAAAGCACGGTATCGGAATTGAAGTGAAAAGCCAGGAATCAGAATGAAAGCTAGCTTAGTTAGTCGTAGGTATGTACAAGCTAACAATAAAGTTGAAAGGCGCGGAGCGGTAGCCCAGAGAACGAGTCACGTATTGGCAGGAGGACAGGAGTAAGAGAGATGGCACTCAGTCTATGAGGTGGAGAAGCCTGGTAGGGAAAGGGGCGGTAGGAAACCCAAACTCGGCTCTCGGATAGTTGGGGGAAAGGAATAGGTGGAAAGAAAAAGTTGGATACTAGCTAAAGCTCGGAGAGAAAGGAGGAGGTTAAAGAACAAAGCTCGGAACAAGAACGGATAATAATAGGTTTTCCTCGGCTGTAGATACGGTTTCGGCTCCGTAGTAGAACTGGTATCTTTTTTCGGCTCCTTCTTTTTCGAATCAAGGGATTCGGTTTCTGCGCCTCGCCCCGGGATCTATTTATCAATTTGCTAATGCCGAAAAGCATCGGTAAAACCACGATTCAACAATGAAATACGAGTACTACGCTAGTAATATTCCCCCGCATTGGGAAGAAGTAGCAGTTCATAAGCTACCTTTCCTATGTCTTGTTTCGGCTCCTCTCCCTTTAGGATTTCTGTTGACAAAAGTTAGTCACATATAGTGTGAAAAGTACTAAAGCTGATTTTACTTAGGGCTCCTATCAACCCTAATCAGGTTAGTCCCTTTCCTCGGATGAGGAATCGAACCCGACACATCCACTGCACGATCCTTTTCAGCTGCTGTAGTTCCGGGACCCTCGGCTAAGGCAAAGGTTTTCATCGGACTGCTACACGGAAATAACACCTTTTGATTCATGTAATTAGCAAAGGTTGATCGAAGCACATTCCCTTTCTTTTAGTTATTCAATGTGCAAACCGCGGAACAACGGCTGTAGTTCTTCCAACTTCTGGTACGGTTCCCACCTACCCTGTACGGTAGTGGCCCCTAGAACGGCTAAGGCTCCTTTGCTTTCGAGCTAGCTTTCCTTTGGAGGAGCAGAAGAACCATTCTTATACGTTTCTCGCCTGGCTTTTGAAAAGAGTTATTTTCATATAGTAGCAAAAGTAGTACTTTTGGCACCCTTCTCCCCGCATCTTTCGGGGTTGCATTGGGGTAGGAATATGGACAATTCATATTAATATACTTCCCTTTTTCACCCCCTTTCGACTGCCTTCCTTTCTAGTGCCTTGCTTTCCAAAATACCAACCGAACCTACTTCCCAACTTTAGCTTGCCTACCTGTTCCCTAAAACCCTTCACGAATGGAAGTAGGGCAAACAAAAAGGACAGGTGTTATGGAGCACCCACTTCTTCTGATCCAGATCAGCATACAATACAATTTGCAGAAGTCGAAGCTAGTGAAAACCATAGCAAATAAGGTGATCTATGCCTTTGCTATTAGCTGCAAGACCTCAGTTTCAGTGGACAGGGATGGGATCGCCCCTTTCTTTGTTGCGGTGATTGCTCCACACGCATTAGCAAATTTAATCGCCTCCTCAAGCTTCTTCTGATCCTGTACAGTCAGCAGACATCAAATTTAAGTGACATGGCAAAACTGAAATACCAACTAGACATGTAGAACCAAGGAGATCTTTTGGATCAACAAACAGATTTCAGGCAACTTACTTGTAGAGATGATGGATCTTTGACGATCCTTTTGAGCAGAGCACCAACGAATGCATCACCTGCGCCTGTTGTGTCAACTTGTTGTACTTTTGAAGGAAGGGACAGCACCATGGAAATCCTGCAATCAGGTAGAACAAACCTGTGAGTCTCAGCTGCAGAAGATGCCCTCAAGTTACAATGTGCAAGTTATATACTAAAAGGGTACACTTTGCATTTTAAAAAGAGAGTCCTATTAATAAATCAATTAACAACGGAGAACCCAATTAACAACAGAGCATTATTAAAATACTAGATTGAAACAAAGTCAAAAACGATGAGACATATAAGCTGTGATGGAAGCCGCAGCCGCGGTGGCTGAAGCTGCAACTATAGACAGATCAGTGGTGAAAGATCTCTTACTAGGATGCCCTTTATGCTAAAGCACACCAATGGCGAATAAAGGAAAAGAAGTGTCCACCGGGAATAAAAGACGTTAGTTAGGGGTACCCATATCTATTGATCAATTCCCACTTTTATTTTTATATAGATTGTGTTTTTTCCCGACCTTTCTCCTTAGCCCCTCTGTTGCAAGTGCTTTATTCTCTGCTTTGTCCCACTTTACCTATTTATTCCCACATTGAATTAATTCAATGGTCACTTTATTCTATATATAAGACTTATCAAGTCGGAGTGTTGACTCTGAAGGCATACTATGCTAAATCGAAGCAAGAAGTAGATTGAATCAAGATATCTCGCTTTTTAGTTATCTAAGAATACTAAATGTTCGAATTCGAAAATCTCCATAAGAAACAATTTCTACTCGAAACATTTCATGGTTGGATACTTTTAGCTTGTTTGTTTGATAGCACGAGTAGCAAGCTACGCCCTTCCTTCTGTGCGGATAGAGGATTGGCTAAAGATCAAACTAATGGTTGTACTAACAGAGCTAGCAATCCAGGTCCTTATTTTTCTTATTATAGGGTTCTTCCCTTTTCTCAATCTCAGCAATCTTTTGATCTTCCGTTGTTGGTATAGGCACTTTGGGAAACCTGTTATATACTTATAAAGAAAGACCCTTTTTCGCCAAATTGTCATATGGTATTACCTTGTTACCGTCCAGTTTGAGGTATGGTACTCTCAGAAGCCATGATAACAAAAAAGGATTATAACTAGGTTCCCGATCAAAGTAGTGCTGAAAACATGTAAGAAGCTTGCCAGCCCTCGATTTTCTTTCCATAAGTGCATCTTATGGCGGCAATCTCCCTTTCGTTCTCTGGTTTGAGCTTAGAGATCCAATTCATGGGGAAACATATTTTTAAGAAGTAAAGTGGCACGAAATAGTTTTTCAGCGAAGAAGATTTCAAGTAAGGGCTGAGATATGACGATTGGGCAGTGGGTTTTATTCTTCATTGCTTTTCGAGTAGGGAATGAATAATCAAGAGAGCGGACAAAGTCGTGAACTATATCTGCATGGTCAGAGTTTCACCTTGAGAATCTGCTCTATCAGCTGAGCATCTTATTTTATGTGAATAAGAGCCCTTTCCTATCGCCTACCATTTTAAGGGCAACTCAATCATATGCCAATTAGTGCTTTGTTTCTTACTTCCGCCTCTTAACTTGAAAGTGCATCTGCTACTTTATTAGAAACCCCTTTCTTGTACTAAATTCTTTAATCAAAGCCCAACAGCTTGCACAGACCCTTATGTTGCATAGTGTGATTTAGTCTTTGTTCAACAAGTGCTTTCAACTTATCTGATCTGTTTGAATTACAAACTTATTGCCCATCAGATAATGTTTCCATTTGCTAACTGCTGTAAGTAGAGCCAAGAATTCCCTTTTCATATGTGGACAATCCTTGGTTGTTTACCCCAATTTCTTACTCAGAAACGCAATAGGCCTTCTTCCTTGCATCAATACAGCTCCAATACCCTTATCACTAGCATAAGTCTCCACTATAAAGGGGTTGGAAAAGTCTGGCAGAGCCAACACCGGAGCACAGGTCATTGCTTTCTTCAATTTCATTGAATGCTCTCTCAGCTTCACTACTCCAATTGAATGCATTTTTCTTGAGCAATTCAGTTAAGGCCTGTTGTGAAGACAAGTAGAAAAAATGAAGAAAGTTTGTTTTCGATCCATTCACTAAAACATTTATTGACGTAGCTACTGGAGATAAATATAACTTGTCAGAAATGAAGTACTATGGTTGTAACATGTATAAAATGTTTTCAGATTGATGAGGAAGACATCAATGTAATGAGCGTCGAGAAGAAGATGATCAAATCTGATGAGCTATCATTACTTGGTAAGAAACAGTGCGATAGAGTATTCCATGGGGAATATAAGGTCTTACCAGCAATGGAATATCGTGATTATGAGACAGCTTTCAGTTACTATATGGACATATACGAAATTCCTAATATTCGAGAATTGATTTCATACGAGGAGATACCATATGTTACAACATGCTGCGGGCAAACGAATGTCATCCGTAGCGATGATATTCGTTATTGTGAATAAAAACTATGATATTAATTGCAGAGGTGATATAGTAACTAGTAAGATAGAAGAAGTTCTAGAGTCTTCTAGAGTAAATAACTCACCTAAAATGCATCCTAAAATGGATGTAGTTTATAATAAGAAAGTGTTTACCACTGATGAGTATTTAACCCGACTACAAGAGTGGGAAGAGGAAAGTGTACCGTTACTCTGAAAATGCGAAGAACCTATCTTGATATGGTGGTTTTAATACCTGGTCTAAACTTTAGAATTCTATTTAAATTGATAGATGGTTATAAGTGTAGTATATCTGGCAAAGCGCTATGTATTGATAAAAGGAAAAAATCAAATAAAACTTCTACATCTGGTTTGAAACACATAGTTACAAAAAGCTTTTTTTCGAATACTACGATCGTGATAATCCTGATAAAATTTTATTTAGTGCTTAATTTAAGAGCTGATAAACCAAGAACTACAAGATGATACTAGTAAGAAATTTCTATCAATGAAACATTGTCACCTGTACCATAAAAGCTTAGTTCAAACTATAAATTCTGCTGTTGAAAATTTGGATTCATTATTTGTAAAAGAAGAACTGAATCTTCAGAATCTTAATGTATTGGATATCAAAAAAGTGGGAAAATAGTGAATGAAAAGCTAAATGCGGAATTGCAGGAAAAAGCAATGTTTGCGCTGCTTTTCAGTTGGAAGTTAACAGGAGATCACGTCGATCCATTCTGGAACTGAATGAATAAAAGAATTAGCTAACAAAGTCACTCAAAATGAAAAAAAAAAACGATTGAGAAGGTTGAGTGTCTTCTTGGGAAGACAGGCTTTCTCAGTGTGAATGCTAAGCTAAGACCACTCACTGCCCTGAGGTTGGCATGATGTGGGGTGAAGAAGTCACATAGTGACTGAGCTGTCTAGTATAAGACTGCAGTCCTGGGAGATGGAAAGCATCCCTCGGGAAACAAGGCTCGTGTATCTCCTCTTTCTTTTCTAGATGTGTTTTCATACGAGATAATAAGAGTGAGGGAGCATGGATAATAAGAGTGAGAGCAAGCAAGCTTGACTGTCCATATAGAATGCTTCCTTTGCATGAAACAATGCTCATATACGAGGAGAACAATGCGAATATACGGCAAAACAACGGCTTCCTTTCCACCAATGCTCATATACGTAAATTCGAATATCGTAAATTCTTGGCTTGGAATGAAATCGTGAAAGCAGATGACATTCCTATCGAGAAGAAGGCTCATATACGTCAATTCATGTAACTACGGTTATATACGTCAATTCATGGAATTGGGTATTTGTTCTTCTAGAAGGAATAAGCTGTGACTTCACCTCTCTGTTATTTGTTTTTCTTACGGATCTGTTAATCTATTACTATGTATCACGATCACTATTGTGTGATTAACTGTGATAGAAAGTAGGCATATGTCTACTAAGTTGATTCCCTTTCAATCTCTAGCTGTACTAAGTATACTAGAGATGAAATAGCTCTCTACCAGTATAGTATTGAGCGTTAGGGTAGGTGTTTCAACTATAAAAGTAGTAAATCGCCACCACACCAAGCTTAAAATATTAATAAAAGTATAGCAAGAATGACAATCGATTTAGTGCGTCTTAGGGATTTTTATGTTAAGTTCGAAAAGTTGGTATTAGACAAGAGAGGTTAGTCTAATACCAACTTTTCGAACTCATCTATACCAACATGTACTGGTTTTGTTCCTACTAACCTACCCTCCTTTGTCAAGGATATGAACCCGTTTCTTCTGTTGAGTCCCATAGTGATTTGGAACTCTCTATATTTCGATTAAATATTCATGCCAATTTCGATGGAACTGGTTTTCATTTTACTTTTCCTCCGTATTTTATTCTTTCTACTTCTTCCATTGCGATCCTTTGTTTTCCTCTCGAAAGGGGGTTTCATCTTCTTCCATTGCGATCCTTTTGTATTGCCTCTCGAAGGGGGTTTCATCATCTTCCACAGCTGAAGATAGCATCTCCCAACTTATAAATAATCCAAACAGCAGTTTATCCCGCAAATCATTATCATATACACTTCTTCCTATTATTCTACCTGTTTCAAGATCAATCATCATAGCATTCTGAACATTAAGACAATCTTTGAAAGATTTTCCACTATTATTAATACAGGTATTATCAACCGCATACTTATAATTTTGCACTAGGTTTTTATCGTACATCCGCTTATTATCATAAAATAACATTGGAGGAAACTCTCTTCCCCTTTCTACATTCCATTCGTTTACTTCCATCATCTTAGATAGAAAATCTTCAGGATTATTGGGATTTGAGTACTCTAAAAAATGTTTATATCGATGAGTCTCTAAACAACAACCATGTGAACGGTCATAATCTTCCTTGAAAACAGCATGTATTGGCTTACTCATCCATACACAATCCGTCGAACCATCATCATCAACGGTTTTGTAATGAATTCGCAGGGATGGACCACTCCATATATTACACATATAACCATCAACGAATTTGAAAAGAATTCGCAGGAATGGTCCACTCGGTTTTGCTGAAACAACCAGATCCATATACGTTCTTGGTGCATCAGACAGTAGCGGTAGTGTTTCTCTTACAAATGCGTTATATTGCCACTGATACTCTATAGGGTGATACTCTTTTTTATCCTGGATTTTATCCAGAACTGGATGTCTTATTATAGGTGTAGCGGGTTTCTTGATTTCAATTACTTTCTTGCACATATCCCTCATAAATGTCGCTTGTTCACTTTGCGGACCTACAAAAACAGTTTTACCAAAAGTATGCTGAATGAAAAAGGATATCCTCGGTAGATAGCAAATCAAAAACATTAGGTATAGTGTAGAAGCTAACACGATAAATGAAGGTTGTATCCTTTGTAAATTTGATTGTGGGAAAGTAGTTACTACGCAGTCCATGCAAGATAGTATCGAGCTCTTTCTTACTAAGACTAGTTAGGTCTTCCTTACTAAGATTAGTTGGTTTTTTACTTATCGGTGAGTAGGTCCGGTGGATGCGGTATATCAAGGAATTTTTCCAAAAGAAAAGCTGGCGCCCAGCGATGCGGCCTTCTCTTCCTTACGGGCATCCTCGATGAGAAGTGTCAAAGGCTAAGGAGCTCATCCCGAGTCTTGTTACTTGCCTAATGCTACTGCTTGCTAGGAACCAAAGTTTTCTTTCATGCCTGGTAGTGATTTTAAAGGAAGATAAGCAAGGTATGATGCTATCAAAGCATTTCACGACATCGCACTGAACTAAGCATTTCATATCGGGCCACTCGGGTACTGCGAGGAATAAAGTTCTCCCCCCTCGACCCCTTCTAAAGCCGTGTGATGTAGATCCAGAAAGATAGGCTCACCTCATTCAACAAAGCGGTCATGGCTTCCAGTACCAGTCGATCCTTATCCGGCTGAGTTATTGGTCGAAACTCACCAGGCTTCTCTTAGGTTTAGGGATTCACGTGCGATACATTGGGAAGAATTTATAGGTACCGTCCCTCAAACCTTCTATAATTAGCCCAACATTTGGGGCTTTACCCCTAGTCAAAGTATATATTCCCGGGTTGGCTACCCTTGCTTAATAACTAGTTGCAACAACAAGCAGCAAAACAAAGACCTTCCTCTCAGGGCTTTGTAGGAGGTATCTTCATTATCAATACTTCTCCTGACATCTCAAGGTAACCTGAAAATAGACATCCCTGTAGGAAGAGAACATCAAACTGATTGAATGAAAGAACCCCCACAAGTGAATCTTGATTCTTGAATTAGAAGATCAGCTAAGCCTTATTTGGTCACTTCAGGTACAAGCATTCATAGTCATTATGGGAAATTCTTTTCTAAAGGAGATGTGTATTAGTTCAGTTCGTTTTCTATATGGAAAATGGAGGTCTAGCCACAACAGGTCTTCCTCAAGTAGAATTATAGTGCCTTCGATTGATTTAATATGATGGGTTGAAGGTTGGAACGAATGTATACCACTTGGAGTACCCTGGGTTTTCTTTATTGGAGCTGAGCTAACCATAGCCCAAAGCCGTATTTCTTTGGTTAAGAAGAAGATCCTAAAGGTTTCTCGATACCAAGGAGTACAGATCCATAATAGACAAATCGAGATTATTGTGCGTCAAGTAACATCAAAAGTGTTGGTTTCAGAAGATGGAATGTATCATGTTTTTGGAACTAGAGAATTCATTGGATTACTATGAGCGGAAGGGGCAGGACGTGCTTATGACGAATCAATATTTTACAGGAATGTGGGACAAGAGCTTCTCTTAATACTCCAAGCGAAGCAAGAAGTTTTCATCAAGAAAGGGCTCGAGAAAGAATGCGCCACTTTGGTCAAAGCGATCTACAATTACCCAAATCGAGTCATGTCCCTTTCCGAGGTGTGGGGAAGCCCGACTCACGAAGTCCATACTGATATCATCCCACTTCCATACCGGAATATCCAAGGGTTGGAGTAATCCAGCGGGTCTCTGCTGATCCCGGGCATATCCTCTGTTTTCAGCCACGGGGTTCCTTGTTCATCAACTCGTAGTCTTGGTGGTGACCCGTCTTCATAGAGGCCTTGATCATCTTGATTTTCGGGCACTTCTTCCGGGCTTTTCGAATCTGATCTTTGAGAGTATAGGTGACTTGGAGTGTATGAAGGTGGCGGTGCGCTTCCAATCTCAGCTTTTCCAGTTCTTCATGTAACTTCGGGCAATCAGGCTCTCTAGTGAGGAGGCTCTTTGCAATAGCCCTTCTCGCTCAAGGCATACGCCACAACATTTGCTTTACTTTACAGGGATGGTAATGAATCTCTAGATCATAATCTTTGATGATCAATTCTAACCATCTTCACTGTCTCATATTCAAATCATTCTGCGTGAAGAAATACTTGAGACTCTTGTGATCGGTGTAGATGTCACACTTGTTCTTGTCGGTAGTGTCTCCAAATCTTGAGAGCATGAACAACTGCAGCTAACTCAAGATCATGTGTGGGGTAGTTCTTCTCGTGATCTCTTAGCTGTTGTGAAGCATTTGTTTATCTTTCGGCCATCTCTTCCTTATGATCGTATTTCTCTATATGATAATAGAACCACTAAATTGTGTTATTGTAAGCTCAAGATAGTATTTGTTATCGGTATTAAGTTCCTAGTGGTATTGTCAAATGTGTGAAGGATTCATCGTGATTAGCGAGGAAGAAATGAGACTTCATTTGGGGTTGGTAGTCTGGAACAGCTTTTCCTGCATGCCTAAAAAAGAAAGAGTTGGCTTTGGGACAAGACAAGCAAGGGCGAAAGCTTCGGTGGCTGTCCCAACCGCTTACCCGGCTGTCCCTACTATTCATTCTTCGCCAAGAGAGCTATCACTTCACAACTCAAGTCCGGGAGCAGGAGGCTCTGTGTCTACTATAGAGCTCTCAATACACAAGCTGTGAAGAGCCGCTATCCCATTCCACGATAGATGATCTCCTTGACCAATTACGTGGTGCCACCATTATCTCAAAAATGGACCTCGGGATACCACCCGATCAGAATGGAAGAGAAGGATGTGTATAAGACTGCATTCAAGACCCACCAAGGCCATTTCGAATACAAGGTCATGCCATTTGGTCGACCAGCGCACCAAACCATGTTCAACAATTTGATGAACATGGTATTCAAACCATCTAGCGAGAAGGTTTGTACTTCGTATTCTTCGACGATATTACGGTGTATGCGGTGAAGGGTTAGAATCACATGGTGACCACCTCGGGGCTATTGCTCCCCCCTTCTACTTTATTTGAGTTAGGCAGAGAATGACATACGTGGTTTACCATTTCAACCGGAGATTGACATCTCCATCGTAACCTTGGCGTCTGAAAGAAAGGTAGTCCATGATAGGTTTGAATACCTATTCTTTTGAGAAAGACAGAGTTAAGATGATCCTTGGTCCATTGAAAATCGGAGACACATCCTAATCGGTTCTTGCGGAGAATAGCCTTTTCCTTAAAAAGACCTAACTTCACGAAGCCTTAGAATAGTTTGGGTAGTCTTTTGCCTTATTGGTAAAAGAGACCGCCCCTCAAAAGCGGAGACCTCGAAGTCCCAGCAGAGCTGAAACCTCTCCTTGAAGAGTTAGAGACATCGTTCGGTGATTCAGCTTGAGCAATGAATTCTTGGCTAAACAAGAGAAATGAAATCTTTCCTAAGCTAAGTAAGACCGCTAAGCGCTTTCTAACCAAACGACTTGTTGGCTCGGGTTCCTTCTCTCCCTTAAAAGTGAAGACATTAGCAAGAACAGTGGATTCAAGAAGATCGGAGTCGTGAGCAGGGAAAAGCTAAGACCGGTTATGCCGAGAGGAAAGAAGCTTGTATTTATCGCCTTGGGCTTGATCGATCGGTGAGGAAGAATGGCAAGATAGGCGGATGACGAAGGAGCGGGGGTGAATAGAAACACAACACGGTTGAAGAAAAGGAACTACCCGGGGGCCCCGGATAGCTACTAACTGGAATGGAAGGTTATCGGATCCACTATCCACTTACGTTGGTCCGTCCTTTACTGACAAGAAAGAGATCATCGAGGCGGGCAAAATTTGGTTTTGCTTTTCTACCTTCGAAGCTAGATGCGCTTACCGATAACAATAGTGGATTTGTTGGTTTTCTTATTCGTATAGTAGTTTATTTTCACGAGATAAGTTTGATTCTTTCTCGTCGTACTTCACGTGTTGGCATTGACAAAGATACAAAGGTTTGATGAGCTTCGCCTCTCCATTTGGCTTACTATATCTCTTGCTTCCACTTTCGGGGCCGACCTATCTACTAAACAAACCAAAGACTTCCGCAGCGTTAGGGATCGGGCTACTTACTCGACTTCGCCATCCCGCGGTTCATAAAAAAACGGCCAGACGAGAGAGCTAGCCTCTAGCACGGCGGAAGTTCAAAAAGGAGGTTCCGTGAGGTCCGGTCAACGAAAGCGAGTAAAGAAAGATAAAGGCGAGGTTCCGCATAAAGAATAAAATAGCATATTTCTTGAATAAGGGAATAATAGCGGAATAGCGGACGATACCTTCTTCGGCCTATATTTCTCAACGTTGGGCTTCCTTCCACCGAAACATTAAAGAAAAGGAATACTTCTTTCTTATGTCTTCGTATCAGATTTTTCTTGAGAATCCGCTTCTAGACATACTACCTTAATGAGTAGTCGGACTAGCACACAATAAGTTCTTTCTAGCGGAAGTCCTTCGCCTTTGAAAGAGGCACATGGGAGGCCCGTCCACGATGGGTTGAGCCATTGAAGTGGAACAAGTATGAGTCCGAACCTCACTACCACCGAGTATTCTTCCTATCCCGCATCATGGGTAAACCAACTCCCGGCGCCGTTGCTCCCCTCATCCTCGCCCGATTGAATCAAAAGCGGACCGGGGAAGAAAAGAGCGTATGGCTCATCATCACTCTTCGCGTCGGATACCTCTCTCAATTTGCGATAGAACCCACTTTACATACCAACGTAAAGGAAATACCATACCATACCATACCTTAGAAGGCAGTTAAAACCGGCCGTACATCAATTCATATACCATAGAGAACGAAACTTGTGGATTTGATGGGAGTAATGAATTACCGGGATACGGTTTTACCGATTCCTATGATCTATCAATATGCTCACTGATCACTTCAACGAGTTTGCCGGAATTTGCTCCCAATTCTAGTCGGCTTCAACTCCAAACAGCCGTTCAACTTAAATTAAAGTAGTGTTATATTCTATCGTCTCTATACGATCTTTAAGACTTCTCAATTCACATTGGGTGGGGCGCCCCTTCGACTATCAATCTAGGTAATAGAGCCCTTTTGGAAGGCTCCACGATCTCGTCTTTGCCCGAGTGCCATAATCATATCCGTTGTGAGTGACCCTTGCCTACTAATAAGAATAGGGTGGGAGTCTTTGCAAGCAATATGCTTGTTCTTTTCTATCGATAGAAGGAGTTACCAATCCGTGTCGATAATAAGTAATTTCGATCTAACCGCGTAAATCTTTCTAATCGATGCGGGATGGAGACAAATTCGAAGGGCGGGGCCCTATCAACCAAGCAATTCCCTTCTTTCTCGCTGACTTGAATCAACTTACGATTGAAGTGAGGATTGACACGATGATTCGATTCTAAGGCTACTCTCTAAAGGTGAGAATTGATGATAGGCACCCTTAACGATAGATTACACGTCAGGCTTTCACCCAATTTAATAAATGAGAAATTAGTAGTCTTTGGCTGAAAGGAGCATTCCTTCCTATTAACCATACAAGGGTAACACCTGCTTTGCTACCCTCACTACTCCACTAGACTCGATTCCAATTGGATTCATTATTCTATTTGGGATAATTGCTCTTCTTAAGAGAATGGCTGCTTTGGGGAGTTCAAAATACCTTTATCAACCCGACAAGGCAGTGCAAGTCAACTTCATTTGGAACCACTCCTTTGTTTAATTGGTCCCCGACATAGACTTCTGGCTATTTTTACGCATTAATCCTAAAGATCCCTTCAATCTAAGACAAAAGTGGGCATATATAAGTGAGCGGGGTTGAATACTTACATTCTAATTCTCACTTTGTTAGCTTGGTTGGGTATACCTTAAGTCCTTCACGCTCATATAACTTCCTCTGCATCATTAGCAATATTGTGGGCACACGGTTTCCTCTTCGTTCATATGAACATTGCAGAGAGGTAGGTGAAACCCCAAATAGCACAATAATCTCATGTATTGGTCCGATTAGCTCGGAAGCTTTGACCCGGTATCAATCCGGTTCCGGGAAGACTCCATTGAGAAAATGAATCCCAGGTCCTACTTGGGCGGTCTTATTCAATTAAACCGAGAAGGGTGGCGGGTGACGCAAGTGTAAGGTGTGACCCTCGATACGTACGTGAACCAGGAAAGGAGGTATGGTACTTCGAAATCAACTTGTTGCTCTGCCTTCCTATCAACGAGGAAATGGCTTGCATGGATCCGAAAATAAAACGAAAACCAACAATTCAACAACGTTGCAATGGGGGAAGGGCGTAGCTGGTGTAAAACAAAAGCTATATCTTTTCTTCTTTGCTTGTAACAAAGCAGAGCTATCTAAAGCTTAAAAGTAAGCAATGAGCTATCTATTCCAACGTATTGGTCCAACTCCACGGTTCCTCTCTATCCTTTTTGTATTTAGGTAACTTATTCCTCGCCAACCCATAGGCATAGGCATAGTGGTTTTTCCTATATGGATTCCTTCCACGGAGCTTAATGAAATCGTTCAAGCGGATGACATTAAGTGAAGAACGCTCATATACGTAACCTATCGATCATATCCGGAAGTTGCTTAACACTACCCTCGAATGCAAGTCAGCTCTTCTATTCTCGAGAATCGGGTGGGCGGTGATTATTTGATTTCCAATATGGATATAATGATGTGTAAGGCGCACCACCAATATAGCACCCTTCCTCGGACTAAGGATATTCGTACTCCCGGTGCTCTTGCTTCCTTTGCACCCGGCTCAGAAGGATCGGTAGGGAGGACTCGGATGCCGAGATCGGAATAGAAACATTCCTCGAATGATGGTTGTGATGCCCCGTTCGTGATACCGGGGAAGGGGACTACATCATACTTCTCGATCCGATCCTTTCTTTATTGACAATATTTATTAGTTGACCACTTTACTAGGCTTTCCCTAACAAAAGTATTCGAGTGACCACCCTATTGTCACTTTCTTGTCGTCGGGGCCGCGAGTCCCACTCACTTATTTTAGTCAAACCGACCCTAACTAAGTATAGTACTTTTCTCAATCTTTTGCCGCCTCTCATCCGTTTTCTAATCGGCTTCTATCTTACATTTCCAACCAAGGAAGCTCTTCTATTCAACCGGTTCGTATCGCCCCTCGGGGAGTACGGTTTATCTAATCTGCTTTTTCGCTACTACGAGGGGATTCCTTCTCCTTGCTTTTTGCCTTGGCTTGGAAAGTGTGATACACAACTACTTAGGGTTCTACACTACGGCATGTTACGCGACCTCATTAGTTCATGAAATATTGTATTATGGTACGACAATACTAGCTTAAAATACCTACTTCGGTTCCCTCCTAACGGCTACGACTACGGCTATGGTTCTTAATCGAATCCAATAACAGAACCCATCGATATCCTTTCCCTCAATACCGGTATCATACCAAGGAAGCGAGGCATTGGCAAAGAGTTCATCTTTATCCCGCCCTCGGCATCCTATGCACGTACGAATTATCTAGTTGTATCCTAGCGATAAGTAGCACTAGCGTTAGTAGAACAAAAACAGCGGCGCCACCCTCTGTTTCCTATTCCTAGCGAACTAAATCAATTAAATAGACCAGGGCTAGGAAAAATCAATCAATTATCTAGTTGTAGACGTCAACAATTAGGATCGCAACAGCAGTGTGATCAAGGCAGGTTGCTTCCTATCCTAGGTTTCCTATTGGAGGTAGGGCTCTACGGAAGCAAGGGTTGAAGGAATAGCACTTGGGAGCGAAGCAGAGGCAAAGGAGTAGGAACTCGTACCATCCGTGATAGAAGAAAGGAGGAAGTATAGCGAGAAAAGAAAGGAAAAAAAGCATTCTAATAAATTCGGGAGAGAATCTGCGGTTTTTGTCGACAAAGGGAGATCCGAAAGGTAATTGCAAGTGGTGGATCTGGTTACGGTTGTGACGGACCACGATACCATGGATTTGTTAAAAAACTGGCAGAACATCTTCCTCTTATGAGAAAAAGTAAAGCCTAGTCAAAAGCACCTTGCTCATAAGGGTAACCAATAGTCTCTCTATTTATTCCCTCAAATTTCCTACCCAATGCATTAGATCCGGGTCATGGCATTAAGCTCTTAGCCTTTGCCTGATTGTTGGAGTAGACCCTGCATGTACCATGGGATTATGATCAGTAAACAGAACAGTAAGAGCTCCCGCACCTAATTCAACCAATCAAAAAGAGATTGCCTCCCTAACTGGAAAGAAAATATCTTTAAATACTAGATTGACTTCTCTGACGTTCTTTTCTTCTCCGACTCATTCTGGTTCCATCGAAATCCAATTTTTGAAAACCTCCTGTTCGTTATGGCTTTGAACATCCTAGTACAGATCATGATATAGCCAATTTCCTTCCATATTCTCGTCTCTCACCTACATATAGGGCATTTGTTGCATCTTTACAAACAGTGCCTATTCCAAGGGACTGGAGGTGTGCAAAGCTGGATCCTAAGTGGAGAGAAGCAATGAAAGAAGAGATGTATGCTCTACAGAAAAATAAGACATGGGAACTGGTCCAACTTCCCAAAGGGAAGAAGGCAGTTGGTTGTAAGTGGGTCTTCTTTGTGAAACAGAACCCAAAAGGAGAGGTGGATAGATACAAAGCAAAAGGGTATAGTCAAACATATGGGATTGATTATGATGAGACCTTTGCTCTGTAGCGAAAATGGGAACGATCAGAACCTTGATCTCTTGTGCAGTTAACTTTGGTTGGCCTCTTCAGCAAAGCCTGATCTTACTACAGTGAGTTTCCTTCGCTAACGAGATGATGCTTATTCTCAGTCTGGAGTATTCCCAGATTTACAACCAACAACTAGTCTTATCTTAGTGCATGGAGAGGAAAAAGCAAATGAAGCACGTTGAGTTGACCTCTTGGCATCAGTTTTTTAACCTTCCAATTGGACTACACGTTTCACCATCACTCGCTTTTCCAAGGATATGGACCGAGAAGATTTCGTTTCTATTTTCTAAAACAAGAATAGAGCAAATCCGCTATAGAAATGAAATAAGGGTTTAGGAAAATCCTCCGTACTCGCTCCTCCTTTCTTATTCTTGATTGATTTCTTGAAAACTTACACAAAAACCGGAACACTTTTTTGGTTTGACCGTCTAAGATAAAGAAAAGAAGGATTCTTGCGTTGAGAGGAGAGCGCTTGGGGTAGTATCGTGCTACCTGGCGAATGGGAGCACAAGACCTAGGTCGAAGAAGAGAGCCAAGAAGTTTGACGCGTTGTCGAAATTCAGAGACATGGAGAATCTGGGATTTTGGATTGACGTCGGAGGGGTTCGTTGCATTCGGTTTTGCGGGTTCTTAATTCCTGATACCTCCGCAAGATGAATGTCACTAAGTAGAAATCCTTCATCAGTAGAATCAGCACCATCGTTACCAACTCCGAACCCAGAAGAAAGGAAGTACGCCAGTGGCCATTCTCTTAGTCAGTAAATATGTTCACCGGGCCTCCAAAATCCATCACGCCAAGAAATAATGTTCCAATCAGTCAGAAGGAAGAAAAGAGTTAAGATGTTACTAAGTCATATGTTAAGCAGTCAGGGAATCAGTCAGAAGAAAATAGCAATGCCAATAAGTCGGAACAATGCAACTAAGTCCGAAGCAATGTTCATAAGGAAGAAGCTAATAAGTACGACCTAAGTAAGAACTCAGTATGAAATAAGACCTCAGTCTGAACTAAGAAAGAAGTCAGAACTCAGCTACTCCTTAACTCATTCACTCAAGAGCTAGGGAGGGGTACGAAGTTACTTTCCCCACCATCTTCGGGAAGAGGTAGCTCGTCAGTACCTGGTGTTGATTTAGTAAGGTCTTTCAGTACTCGGACTGAAGTCAAGTACATCAATGGTTGGGCTCCGCATTTCTGCGCCCCTCTTCAGTTCAGTTAGAAAAAAAAAGAAGACATAAACTATCAAGTTCGCTCAATAATTCATTGCCCAGCACGCACTCACCTGGAAAAAGAAATTGCAATTGGCTCGTATAGACCTACCTTGTTTTGAACGGTAACCTCTTAAAGCTCAGGAGACAGATTGATTTTTCTTGGTGATAGTTTGAAGGCTTTCTCGGCCAAATGATAGAGGTTAAGTATCCTCCAGTTAACCTCTATCAGGAAATATTCTCAAAAAAAAAGCAAATGGAAGGCCTCAGCCTTGTCTTCACACGACGAAAGTAAGTTCGACCTTCGTATGCATGGTGATACCCAAGCATCTCATGTAATATCCGTACTAAACAAATTACAGAGTGTACCCTTTATAATAAATGAATTATTTCTCAATAAAATAATAGACGATTGGGAACAATTCCTGAAATATGGGCTTGTATTGCCAACGATTCTGTGGTCTATTCCTAGAACAGAAGCTCGGACCAGACTGAATCAGTATTACTTGAACGACCCTGATATTAAGAAGAATTTCGAATTCATAGAGTTGTATAGACTGTTAGTCAAAAACATTACGGAGGCTAACTATCAACATTATATGCTTGATCTAGCTAGTTCATATAACGGATATAACTTGTATTTTCCCTGTTTTATGGACTTCAGGGGGACGAAAATTACCGCTACGGACCATTCCATTTTCATGAACGTGATCTGGTGAGATCTCTCATTCTCTTTGCGGAACCCGGTGATATCCCTGATCAGGAGGATATACAACGATCTATAATGGTTCAAAATCGTATTTTCTATAACCATATGATAGCAACCAGTTTCCATATCAGAAAACATCAGGATTACAATCAAGCATTATCTTATGTTCAAAAATTGACCAAGAGTATTGGACTATATCTTTGGGAGTATTATGCCAACTCCAATGAGAGATATCTACCCTAAGGTATATGAGAATGCTTATGGAGCGAGAAACCCATTTCAGTATATAGCATTTATGAATATGCTAATAGCCTTTTGAATCTCCTGATGAGAAGGAATCAACTAGGGGTTGGAATTATATAATAAGAGCACCACATCAGCTAGATGCCTCCGCTAGTGCTTATCAGCTAATAAGCTACTTTTGGTAGATCTGAAGATGGCTCGATATACCAATCTATTTGTTGATGGTCGTGAAGACCGTAAAAATCAACGATATTTATGAATATATGTATAATCGTCTAAAGCCGCATGTAGAAAAATACACACCTACGGAGGAACAAATATTAAAAGGTTTTAATAGAGATCTCGTGCGAAAAATAATATATTATTATTTTGAGCGCAAGATCATGAAAAATATCTTCATGCCAAAAGTCTATGGAAAAACAAAATTTAAATCAATTAGTGATGTGAATAAGACAATTGGAACGGTCACCACCCCTGATGTCACTACAAATTGTATACACGTAGCTTTTGATTACTGGGAGAAAGATTTTTGTTGGTATGAGCCACCTCATGAAGTTGGTATCCAATATTAGCTGGGTAGCCTCAGCTATTCAGAACCCAGTTATACTATCCAATAAATACTGGCTTACACTACAAGACTATTTTTATAAGGATACAGTCAGAGTAACTTTGAGGTATAAGCCTAAAACTCCGGAGGGTAAAACAAGAATTAAAAGGGCTTTGGTAACTATACGGGTCCTAACCGATATAAGGAATACTCGGAAGAGTGGTAACTCTACCTTTGCGAACTTCATCCATCAGAAGGATGCTCTGACAGTAATTAATTTTATTTCAATAATGAAGAGTCTCAAGAAGAATCCAGCATTCGATAATCTTGATTTTAGTAAAGCACCCATATACACAGTGCATGATAATTTCGTTACTACCCCATTATATGCGAATTACCTTCCCTATATATATAGGCGGCGATCAGCAATATGGGGCATCCCCTAACAATGATGAATAAATTGATCTATGACAATATCATTTCTGCTACACCCACTGAGGGTGCTCCGAAACAATCATAGATGAACTTGAGGCAATTAATAAAAATTACTGTATCGTAGATCCAACGGATTGTACCCCCATTACTGAAGATACCCTAAAGTATTGTTTAAATAAATTGTGTGATTGCGCACTAGGTCTAAATGATATAGATAAATCCTTTAATCAAAATGGGTGGGATAAAAAAAAGATAGAATAATCATCTTGTACAAAGACCTTGTTAGAACATTAACATCCCCTAATGGGATGATTAGGTGGAAACTCTTAACAGATTGTATAAACCGTGATTATAACCCAAATTTACATGAGTATTCTGTCCACTATTAATCTCATACCTTGTTGATGGTTATAGGGTCCCCTTATTGGGGATTAGTAGGCTCGGTCTCTTTAAGAGAAAAAAAGGAAAAAAAAGATACCTAGCATGACACATCAGCTACGCCATCAGAGCCTGTCCACTTGCTAGTCAGGAAAAAGAACCGCTCCGTTCCGTGGGCTTCTTTCGCAGCTCTCTTCACGCTCGCTTTACGAGTGCAACCAAGTTCAATAAACTGTGAATGCTAATTCATAGACTATGCTGGTTTCTATCTAAGAGTCCTGTGAGACGCTTTCCTTCTCATACACATCTGAAGGAACGTTTGATCATCAGCATTAGAGGGCAGGTCCTTGAGAGAACGTTATCCAGCCACCATGGTCTGAGGTGAAATTGGTCCTGGTCCATAAAACGAAAGGTGCTGGGCAAGCGCAGAGAAGTCGTTTGAAGGGGAGTTCCATAGGAATGTTCAACTTCGATCAACCTTGGTCCCATGCCTAAAAAAGAAAGAAGGTAAAAAATAGGGGTGATATAATCCACTGCTCGCCTAAGAATGTACTGACGTAATCCCTACTATGGCTTCCCGAAGGATCCAGCAGCTAAGAGGGTCCGAGCCATAACGGATTGATGTGACCGTAGCGGCGACTGGAATCGATCTGAATGAGGCAGTTATGGGACTTATCTTATCTAACATAAAATATATATGGAGGAAGGATTCAAAAAAGGTGGGGGTCAAGGTGTATAATACGAGCTCCACTTTCAGGCAATGAGCTAGCTTAACCCTGATTGCTTAAGGTTTAATACAGTCATGTTGGATCTGCTACTAAGAAAGGAAGAGAAAGACTGATTGCGACAGCTCAACCGGATGAGACATCTCTTATTTACAGAACTGTGCCAACGTGTGCCTACATTGTTTGATTTACCAGTTCCGGGTATTGGATTTTAGAATAGAAAGAATGAAACTAGTACCAGCTTATCGCCAACCGTGCTTTCTACCAACTCCGCCAACCCCAGACGGGAATATTGATTTAGATTTATAGCCGCACCTGAGCCCGCAACTGCTGCCTCTACTTCTACTCCGCCTACTTCTTGTGCCGACTTCGCCAGCCTCGCGGGTACCGATTTCCTCCTGCTTTGTGTGCGTGCCATTGACTCCTTTAATGGGTCGAAACCTACTTAGTTCTTTTTTTTTCGTCTATACAAGAAAAGAAGGATTTGTGTTTAGCAAGACAGATAATTTAATAAGTAAAAAAAAGTGTGTACCCTTTACCGAAAAGCAAATATGACAGATAGGGTACGACATATTGCTTATTCCTGATTGATCTAGTTGACGACAGTTGACTTGTTGGACCGATTGTGGATTGGAATAGAAGTTTCTTATATACAGATATTCGTGTTTACTGATTTCGCATACTGGGAATGGAACTTGATGTAACCCATTGGAAACTCTCTTTGAGACTCATTATCTGTTATATACGACAGGCTAATTAAGTCCTTTAATTTAAGAAAGGAGTCTTTCCTTACTTCCTTACACAAAACTGTTATGTTGTTATGCTGCTCGTGCAATCAAAACTTAGAATAGAAGAAAAAGAGTTCCCTCGGGACCCATCCTCTTCTCCTTCGCTTGTGTGACTATCATGAGAAGAATTCCATTCCAAGAAGTAAAATAACAAGAAAAAGAACGAGGTCAAGATCTGTTGTTACCAGTACCGACGAAATGGAGAAAGTGTCCTCCGGGAACGCAATCTACTACATTAGTTGGTGTGGCCAAAAAAGAGGAGCTTCACTATAAAGAGAAATCAACCCTTTATTTCTCTTTTATAGTGAAGCTAGCCTCTTAGGCACAGTGTCAGAGATCTTAGCTATCTAGGGAATAGCGGTCAGTGCTGCTTGATTGAGTCAAGTTTGAACACATTCTTGGATAGGGAAGTAGGCCTAGAGACTGCATCTGGTTAACTGCTTTAGGAGTGCCGGTTCCAGGCTAGAGAAAAGATAGGCTATTACTGAAGCTGTATACCTTTTCTTCGCTGTGGAAAAGAATTGATAGCAAAAGCCTTACAACGCAGGTAAACTTTATGCAGTATCTGCTACAAAAAGAAGGTTAGAGAACAGGTTCCATCTACTTTATCCGCTTTTGGGCATGAAGAACATGCTTCTTTCTCAATTTATAGGAATCGTTAACCGCAACTCTCCTTTTCAGGCTTGGATTGGTTTTTTGATGCAGTAGAGAAGCCGTTTCCTTTGAACTTGGTCCATCGGACAGATATAGACATGGAGAAGCTTTTCAATGTAAATCTTTCACTACTTTGTTTGGACCTTGCTTCTTCACTTAATGCTTGCTTTCCGTCTTGCCTTTGCTGGGCCTACGATAGGCTGTACTCCAATACGAAATAAGATTGTACATGAAGGTTGGTGAAAAGCAAAAGAAGCAATTGGTTCTCAAATGCCGTGACGTCACCTAGCTTTATTCCAAATTTATCATTCTATTGTTATGTATAGTGTCTTTCATCTGCTTTTTCATTCATTCTGCCCACAGCCGTTAGGTATTATGACAAAAGGAACCAGCATGTTGCTCCTGAATCTACAGATAGAGAAGAGGGCACGTCTCTTTTTCTAGAAGCCGGTCTATGTTCTTATTCTTAATCGAATTCTAAAGAAACGTCAGTTTCAAATCACTTCCATTGGGCTGAGCGGGTCATATATGCCTTTTGGCTTTCACCTATGTTATGTATTCTCTCACAATCACTCCTAGCAATAAGTGAAAAGGCGGCTATCAATACTGTCCCCTCCTCTCCTTTGTCTACTTCTCCATTAGAATTTCTGACTGGTTCACGCCTGCTTGTGTATTGGTTATAACCTCTGTACTGTATTTTGTTTGGCTTAAATTGCCAAATGGCGAGACCAGACCCCATGAAGCTTCTAAGTCAGATGTAGATTTGCAAGAATCAGATTTACCAACGGGAAGAACGCTTAGTGTATCCGCGGTGGGTGAATCTTAGGAAACTTGCCTTGTCCGAACAAAAGCGGGAGGTAGGTAGGTGGTAGTTAGAAGGATTCCTTCGGGGAGCTGCTTCTTCCTCTGGATTCCCTTCTTCTATAGACAGACCCCCGGCTAGGGCAGCAGCGTTTTAAAGAAATACGAACAGTTTGGTTTTTAGTGAGCCCGCTTCCTAGTGATAGGTTTCTAAAGTATCTATCGCTATGTGCCCCTCCCCGGAAAAAACAAATAGGCTCGGGCAATTATCAGCTTAGGGACAGCAAGCGGATAGTAGATCTGGCTCCATCCCTTGAATCCGCTGTAACTGATAGAATCTTGTACGAGAGACCCGCAAATAAATAGGGAAACCCGCTTAAAACGCTTTTTAAGTAGAAGCTGAGCCATTACCTGCTAGCATATTTCCCCACCTCCCCCCAAAGCAAAGCTAAACCCGTTCTTTAATTAAATACCTAGAGACCCGAAAGCTCCAGTCCAAGTTGAGGCGCAGTAGGAGGGATTTCTGTCACCATTATTTATGGACCACGTAAACATACTTTTTTAGTTTAGATTCTTATGCTGGACCTACAGCCCTAGCCTGGGACACCACTGTGCGACATAAAGATCGGATCAAGTTATGATTTTCTCATTAAGAAAGAGTACCCGAGAAGAATAGATATGATCCGGAAACACTCTTATTCGACGAGGCGTAGAGCGTTTGACTTTCTTCTTTACAATTTCCTTAATGCGCATGAATGAGAGATTACAGCACTAAGTATGAGCATATCGGCCTAGCTTCTTAGCCATAAGAATAGTTCTACCTACCAAGTCAACCCTACTCTTGCCCACAAGAAATTCTTATTAGATACTCAATTCTTCATTGACTAGCCCCCCCAAGCAATTACCTATGCCCTCCCTAGCTTATCCATAAGAAGAGACATATCTGAATAGATAGTATTAGACCACTTCTCACAAGCCCAGTCATACATAAAGGAGGATTTCTTATAGGCAAAAAGAAAACACATCTATATCAGCGTCAAGAGTTACCCAAGTCCGAAGTAATGCGTCTTTCTATCTAGTCCAACATGCTTACCCAAGACCCAACTTCTTCACTACTTGACCTACTTTCTATAACTCCCAGACTCTGCTTATTATGCCCGAAGGAGCGTATTTAGACTGAATAAGTAAATAAGGCGCGGAGCGATAGAACATCTCTCAGTTCACTAAGGATGAAATACTCTTGCTAGCTTTCTATCAACCACACTTCAATCTAATCTTTGTCTCCACCCTTCCGGTTCGGTAGCTAACGAAAGGAGTTCTTTTCGCCAAGAACAAGCAACGGCGAGCTACCGCGAAAGCCGCTGCGCGTTAGTCACGCCGCATACGTTTTTCTTGGTTGAGTGAACATCGAATTCCATGGGGAAGAATTGGAATAGGAATAGGTCAAAGTGCCCATGTTACAGAGGACGCCGTGCCTATTCTTTTCTCATCGAAGTTCTAGAGGAACGCAATAAAATAATAAAGAAAGATCTTGATTTTCTCTTTCCTTCCTGCTTAGGAAAGTTTGAGTTGCCGGGCCTCAGAGCCAATTCCTTAAGGAAAATCTGGTTTCTTACTTTATTTGTGTGGGGACCCATATTTCAATATGTTCAATTAACCTCACACCGGACTTTGTCACTTTGAAGCTATAAGGTATCTCGTACAAAATACGCAGGAGTCAGGACTCATCTAACTACTCTTTCAACTATCCCTACTCTTACTTAAACTGTCCCCCTAAGAAGTCATCAAATGGTAACACGATGCCGGGTGTGGCAGGGATCGAAAAAAAAAGCATTAGATCATTCGTAGAGAGAGAATGAGAGAAGGTGGATAATGGTTAGGGATGTAAGTACTATAGTTTGGTAGGTTTGAATTGTGTGGCCGGGGGTATTGGTTACGATTCCGGTGGTCTTCGGGCGAGTTGACAAAACTACCCCTATCGAAAAGAATGAAGCTGATGTGGTTGTTCCAATTTATGAAATTGACTTGCTCTTCTCTCGATTGAACCATTGCAACCAAGGATTGAAAAAAACTTCTATTTACTCGATGGTTGCTGTTTCCATGTGATAGATTTTTCCTACGGAAACGTTTCCTTTTTTGTTAGAAACCCAGCTCTTTCCTTTCCCTTCGACCATGAAACAAGGCTAGCGCCTTTTATGAACTCTTATCCAAAATCTCTCATCAATCAAAGTCCGTTCCTTCTATCGCACCTCAAGCACCTCCGGTTCGGTCTTTTATGATTGTGACCAATTTCCTGGCCCGTTGGAAGGCCAAAGCAGCCCAAGTGATTGATCTCTCCCGTAAAAGGAACAAGTTCGGATAATGATGAAGTTGGATGCCCTTCTTCCTGGCAAGATCAGATCAAGAATAGCCGCAAAAAGCCTCTCCTCCTTGTACGAAGACTGGTCTACAAACTTTCCCCTTTGGGAGGAAGGGAACACCTCACTAACAAAGAAAGATCCTATTGCTAAGCGTTGATTACTTAGGACTCTCCCCATGAATACGGGGCCCACTCTACTATTTACTCCTGGGTCTTCTTGCATTATTTTATGGTGTGCTCTTTAGGAGGAGAAGAAAAGCCAAAGATCTTTGTCCTCTCAACTCGAGGCTGTAGCAGACATGAAATTGACATATGTTGCTACTTGCCAGATATACGGAAATAAGAAACAATCTGGTGATCGGCGTGCTAACAGATATCTTGAACTTGAGGGTGAAGTAAGTCATTTCTTCCGAGAAAGAAATAAGAATTGGAACATTTTGCCAATTACAAGATACGACATATCTAAGATGTTTTTTGTTCAATTTTACGAGACTAGTTCAGTTGATGTTTACTTCAGTAGTTAACATTTAATTAGAATGAAATCTCCCAAAAAAATGGAATTGCTTTGATTCAATTCCAATTTCAATTTTAAACTACAGTTACCCCGGTCCGCGTGTGGCATACATTGATGAAGTTGAAGAGAGGGATGGTGACAAGGTGCAGAAGGTCTTTTATTCAGTTCTAGTAAAAGGCTACTCTTTGAATCCCCTCTTTAAGGCATATAAAATTAGTACTCTTCCTGAGCTAGCTTAAGCATATCTTGAGCGAGTGAGTTTCCCTCCATCAAGTTCTAAGCGATCAAATAAGGTCCTTGCTCTCGAGCCAATGCCAATATCAACAACCAGATCTTTGAGAATCGATGGAGCTTCCCCGCTCTTAGTTTGCTTTACAGGCCCACCACCTAGTAATTAGTCAGCGGATCCTTCCCCGATACAAGACAAGAAGGGTTATCCTATTAACCAGAGCAACCAGTGTCTTCTTCCTCGACTGTCCTCTATCTGAGGGATAGCGAATAGGATCTTGGAATGCATCTATCTATTTGGGATGCATCCTAAGAAATGCTTAAATAATAATGATAGTTTAGTTCCATATATCATCTCGATACGGTCTACTTCCATACACCATAGTAAGTAAGGGGCTAGCCTGATATATCATTGGAAGTGTAAGGGTTTAGTAATCCCTCCTACGATAAAGAATTAGTAAATGAATGTGTATGAATAAGATTTTTTCTTCTCTATTTTGGATCGGATTTGGCGGCATGGCCAAGCGGTAAGGCAGGGGACTGCAAATCCTTTATCCCCAGTTCAAATCTGGGTGTCGCCTGACCCACAAAATACTTTTGATTTCTTATTGTACTGATTGAACTCTACAAATTCTTGCCCTGCATAAGCAAAGGAAAAGAACTAGGCCTGTCGATACTGGATTTTTCTTATTTCATATCTTCAAGGCAAATCGATCCAATACCGTGGCTGATGGAGTTTTGAACCTTTTTTTCTAATATCCGTTGAAAATTTGTGTATTTCTGCTTGAGCCGTACGAGATGAAATTTTCATATACGGTTCTCGGAGGGGGAGTCGGGCTAGTTACCTATCTCAATAAAGTATATGATTGGTTTGAAGAACGTCTTGAGATTCAGGCAATTGCGGATGATATAACTAGTAAATATGTTCCTCCTCATGTCAACATATTTTATTGTTTAGGGGGAATTACACTTACTTGTTTTCTAGTACAAGTCGCTACCGGTTTTGCTATGACTTTTTACTACCGACCAACCGTTACAGAGGCTTTTTCCTCCGTTCAATATATAATGACGGAGGCCAACTTTGGTTGGTTAATCCGATCGGTTCATCGATGGTCAGCAAGTATGATGGTTCTAATGATGATCCTGCACGTATTTCGTGTGTATCTCACAGGTGGATTTAAAAAACCCCGTGAATTAACTTGTGTCACAGCATGTCTTAAAAAGAAGGGTACTAAAGCAAAGTTATGGGTCTAACTACCGGTCATCGACAGAGTCCTCCTAACCAGCTTATAAAAAAGATATGTGAATCAACCAGAACAAAGTGTTAGAGAAGCAGCAAAGGAGCAGTCTTATTACCTTTAATAGTAGAAATGCGAGGACTGATTCTTGTTATTCGACAGGCTCATCCCTCTATCTACAACAACTCTTATCTCTGGGTTCTGACCCTCCTTCAACTGGGGATCAATCTGAAAGCGAATCCCGTTGACCAACTCATTGGGCTCGTGAATCCACCGCTGAAGCTTCGGAATTAGACCTAGGGTCACAAAAACTTTCTCGTTCACTGGAATCTAAAAGTGAATCAAAATGCTTAATGTGGTTGGGAGGAAAGCTGCTTATAAGTCCTCCTCTTCTCTCGCCAATAGAGTTACAGTCCGGTGTTCTTGAAACAACATACTAGGCAGTTGAGAAAGAATAAAAAAGATTGGTCACCTTAGGGCGGAACTTACGGATTTGAATCGTTTTAGTCAGGAGGATAACCATGCACAACAGATTTCATTTATAAGGTGGGGCCGCCCCTTCCGCTCTGAACTACCACTTTGCCTTTTGCTCGCCGGTGCGATGGACACCGTGCTGCCTTGTGGGATCCGTCATATTGTTTTCCTTGGGATAGGAGCCGCCAAATCGCTACCCGCTAAATCCGAATGTGCTTAGCCGCTATTTAACCCGTCAAAGGGGGAATCCTTATTTCTTTACGAGTAAAACTTACAGGCTTTGAGAAAGAAAGTCTCAGTCAGAGTATATATCTTATCTTATGTGTAAGTGTCCTTGGTTGGCCTGGCCCTTACCTGGAGCAAAGCAGCTTCTTACCTTAGTCATTCGGTCGCGAGCAAGACCTCGTGGGAGTCGCGAGCAAGACTTATATCGTGGGATAAGATTTCATGACTTAGGAGAATAGTAAGGAAAATAAAGTATAGAGAAAAGAAGCGACCTGCTAAGTTCCTAAAAAGAGTGATTCCGAGCCGAAGATTCTATGCTTTTCTTTTGGGAGACAGTAATGAGCCTTACCAAGGCCAGAGGTAGACACCGCCTTCTTCACTTCAAGAAAGTATAATTCCTAACCCGGGGTGGACGAAGTTTTATATATTTGGTACTCTCTTACTTCATTTTAACAACGCTCCGCGCCTTTTATCTTAGACAGTCACCACCTGGGCAAAGAAAAAATAGTAAAGTAAAATACTCCTCGTATTCATAAGCAAAGTAGGGTTCATAAGCAAAGTATAGTTAGTGGGCAACTCTTGCTGCTTACTCTTCTTACTGCTTATATTATAGTGGCAACTCTACTGCTTCTTATAGTGGCAACTCTTACTGCTTACCATTAGAAAGTATCACTGCTTACCGAGGCAACTTTCACTACTAAATAAAGAGTAGTCAAAGTAAAGAGTCAAAAATAAGAAAAGCATATTTTGAACTAAAGAGTAATCCAAGCAGATTGGGAAAAAAGGGCATGCTTCTGTTTATGCAATTGCAATCGGGGATGAACTAACTAAATCTATCGCTGCGCGCCTTATTAGTAGATATTTAAAGTAGGAAGGATTCATCCTGCAAAAGTTTCCAAGAGCTCTGGAGAGTCCTTGCTTCATGAGGATGAAGACTTATTCTGCTCCCTTACCAGCAACTTTTTTAGACAAACCTCTCAGCCCTGTATCAGCCAAAACAATTTCCTTACCAGTAGAAACAAGCTCAACCTGACCAGAGGCAGCACCACCCTGACCTGAAGTACAACCAACATATTGTACATACTTGATATAGAAATTATATCACGAGAAAAAACATTCATATGGGATACCACCTAAAAAAAAGCCTTCAAGCTGCTATAACTTGTTATGGGAGCAGTGAAGAAGGATACATTAGGAAACCAATGAATTGAGTAGTTCTTTTGTTACTGTGTGTCTTTGCTCTACGAAATACTAGAGGGGCGCAGTCCCAGGTCAAAGGCACGTCAGCAGAACAGTCTCAAAAACTATTCACTGATCGGTGAAATCCAACCACAGAATACACACTAGACTACTCATCTCAATAACTGAAACACAAAATTTAAACATGAAGAAAAAAATACGAATCGCCTATTTCTCCATTGGATATGACTCCATCAGAAGAATTCATTTCGCGATGTTTGTACACATCTATTATGATTGCTCGAAAGGAGTTTGAGAGACGGGAAAGCACGGAGATTCTCAAATCTCTGGGAATGCTACCCGCAGATTTGGGCTACCATTATCAGATTAATATGATTAATGAAAACAATGAAAGAATCAGATTATTATCAGGTGAATACTCAGGTAGCAAAACTTAAACTACGAGCTGGTCAGATGCCTGGGTTAAGTTTTCAAAGATAAGATGTAGTCCCGAACAATCCATTATTGATTCAGAATCTATAAATCAAACATTCATAAACGCCTGTGATTTCTTAAGCATTCCAAGAACAATTATAGATATGATCAAGTTTGCTATATTTTTAGCTAATGTAATCATGAGGGATATCATAACCCCTAAAGGGGAGTACAATTTTGCGAGTCAGTCAAGAAGAACCCAAAATCATAACTTAATTTCAAGCGATCTTTGTCAAGTCAATTACCACCTATTTTGTTTGGACACTGAACCACCTTACGTGTTCAACCGTACTAGAGGTCAGGAAGTTTCCTAATATCTTTAGTAATTCACTATAGCAGAAGTTATCTAATCTATTACTAGAATGAAATGAGGGATTGAGATAGGCTCTCCTTGGAGGAGGGAGGCTGTCTCAATGAGGCATTGTCCATACCGATTATAGGAAAAGAGACTCAAACGCACTTTTATTGTTGCCCCTGCTATGAATGTATTTATGTGAGTATGAGTATTGGATGTAAGGAACCCTAGAATAAGCTAGGTTTCAACTAGATTGCTCTGGGTAAGAGATTTTATCCGAGCTTAAGGTTGTCACGCTCTAAGCAAGTTCTTAGAGGTGGACCCAGCCACATGGGTGTTGACAACTGGATGAGAAAAATCCCATTTTTTGTTTCATTGTAAGAAAAAAAGAAAAATAAATCATGTGTTATATTTCAGTTAAAGCGAAATCCATGTTGATTTCTACTCGTAGAGTTTCTTATTATAGAGATTTGAATGTTCTATTGTTGATACACGCCCTAAACTCAATCTATGGCGATGATTGGTTGTTTGTTCGAGGGTTAACCCCTCGGAGGAAAAAAAGGGTTTGATAATTAAGATTGCCGGAGGACGGGACTACAACTTTGAACCTATTAATTTGATTAGTACATCGATCACGGCGTTGGTCTTGTTATTATATGGTCGAGGATGATGAAGAAAGAGGACTAATATGGGTAGATATAGTACATAAAAAAGGTACACTTCTGAAATGGTTTCATTTGTCGGATTGTACACTTTAGGAAGACCAGAAGATGTCTATCTAATGTTGGGCTTATCCAAGGTCTTATTAAGCGAGTCCATAATGGATATTCGGGACCGTGAGTGAGCTGACAAAGATAAAGAGATCTAATGGATAATCACTATGAATACATCGGTAATCTGGTTGGTGTAGGTATCCTTATAAAGATACGGTTGGACATTGGTTTCGTTTTTCATGCAAGGAAAACGGAAATGTTTTCACATCTTGATAGTGTCCTTGAGAATGGTTTAGTCAAAGATCTAATAAAAAACAGGTTGTAAGTCTTCCTATCAAAGGGAAAGATGGTCATATTATACAAGAGTATGGAGTAGCACGTGTAGGGGAACTAACAAGAGTTCTTTTGGATCTTTACTATAGTCAAGTATTTGACCCTATCTTAGGGATTCATATCCTGGATTGTGATTTAGCAGATGGTACAATGAAGTATTTATCGCGACGACATGATGGATGATGATCCTAAGATAGAGTACTTTGATATCTATATGGAAATGTTCCACTTTTTACGAGAAAAATGAACTAAGTGGAATGATTCAAGTAACTGGTCCTTCTCATTTTGGAGAGCCTAGCTTTTACACTCATAACAAAGAAAGGGCGATTCTGTTGAGAAAGGATGGGGACCATTACGGTTAGTGGGATTAATGATATGCAAGATTGGGAAATATGATATATTACTATAAGGGTATAATGTACCCGGTCGAGGGTACTGTGGTATGAACTCTTTCACAAAGCAACATTGCTAGTTTAGGTGAAGGCAAATATATTACCGAAAGGTAATAGGGGTGCCGAGGATCCGTGGTGTGGATCCTCCCGTCATGATCGACTAATTGGATAAGTCGCCCACTGAGATATTGGTTCGAACCCAATTCATGATGTGTTCTCGAAGGACAGCATTCTCTAAGATAAAATGAATGAAACGCAGGTAGGACAAAAGAAGTAAGTTAATAGGTTGAGAGAGGCTCTTGCTCCTTTTTCGTTAATAGGTTGAGAGATCCTCTATCTCTATCTACGATATTTTTGACTAGGAAAACATATTAATAAGAAAGAACTACCTCAACTCGATTATCCTTCCATAGAAGCGTTATCGTCGCCAACCAAGCTAGGTTGGTTCGAGTTCACCTCTCTTTCTTTACCTTTTCCTTTTGTGAGTACCGCCATCGATCTGGAGTGGCGAAGGTAGGATCACCTTGGAAGAAGAAGAAGTACGAGGGTTCAAATCGATAAAGAGAAGGAAACTGTCCTTAGTCCTTTCTTTCCCTTACCTCGGTTCTACTCTAATGCCTAATGCACTAAGGTAGTCATCAAGTATTGGACGATACTTACTTCTTGAGGGAAAATACGTTGAATTCAATTGATCTTTGTTCTAGCTTGTTTAAGCGAAGTTCTAAACTTAGTCTAGGTTCTAGGTGGGAATAGATCCTCAGATTGAGATTATTTACTTCATGCTTCACTAAAGCTTTCTCATAGTTCATTCTCTCACCCGTAGCGAAGAAAGCAACCAGGAAAAGCTTATGGATGGAATGCTTTCCACAAGCCCTAGTATTGTACCTTACCAAGTATCGAAGGTCCCTGTGAATGAACGTCCTATTTAGTCGGCTAAAGGCATGTTAGGCGGGCATACTTTCCTATTCACTCTACTATGAAATTCCAATCTATCGGAAATAGAAGTGGAAAAAAGGGTAGGTTATTTAGCCAACTCAAGTAGATTAGCTAGCAAGGGTACCCCACGTATAAGCAGACGAAGAGGAATAGGGAAGCTGCTCTTAAGGGTTTGGGGCGTACCGGATAGCATTATTGAATTGATTATATTCGTAGAATGAAACGCAGGGCGTAGAGTGAGGAGTAGGCTGTCCTTGGGAAGAGAGGCTTTATCGGAACTACACCCGTAGAGGAACTACTTTCTATACTACATATCATGTGCTTTCCTAATGGTGAAATTGCCAAAGCTTTGGCCGGGTGGATCATTTCAGTACGAATACGGGGTATAAAAGATACCGGTTCTACTCCCTCCTAGCATAAGGGTTCCGAGACAGCCTGTCCTTCTATTGAGCCTGATGTGGGTTCCGAGCATCATGATACGATAGATTTCATTGCTTTATACGCCGTAAAGGAGCTCGTACTGGCCAACGAGCTCGTATTGGACCTAGGAAAAAAGGGAGCTCTAGCGATGTTCTCTAGCGCTCGTTATCGTCATATCTCATATCAAAGCAATTGATTCGAATTGAATTGCACTTCTGCTCGCAACCACTACGAACCGGAAAGGAAGGAAGCTGCTTTAGAGGAGGGAAGCCATAGATTGCCGTACCGTATCTACAACTATAGAATGTGCTTTGCCTTTGCCGCTAAATCGTATTGTTCGTATTGCGCTAGGTCTGAATCGCTTTAGTTGCCGCTAACGCTAAATCTCCATTGGGTAGCTCTGAATCCTAGGAATAGCTCTAGCTCAAACAGTACCTTAGCCGTCAAAGGGGTTAGCGTCATGGTTTTCCCGCACTTTCTATCGCAAGTAAAGTAACCGTTCCTTGTTCCGATAGGATTCGGATACCTGATAGGAGCCCTTGGATACAATACAAGTAGAAAATCTACGAATCGTAGTCCTCGTACGTCATATTCTGATTTGCCTTCGCTCGCTAGGAATATCATCGCTATCGATGTTCCGGATAGGAAGCATATGAACTGAATCTAGGGACTTGCCAACCCCGAAACGAGAAGTGGATTTCCCTGGGGTATTTAACCATAGGAATCTTCTCGATGGACTTCATCAGAAGATTCCTATCCAAATTGACAATTGAAAAGAAGGATTACGATTGTGCGGATCAGAGTTCTATCCGTTCATGATACCCATTAAGGGCAGAGCTCACTCTCACAACAATTCCATTCTAGCAGGGATATAATCCATTCAATTCGTCCGCCTAGCTTTTGAAACTACTACTTATAATGACAGATAGGCCTTGCATTCGTAGCTTACAATCTGGTATCTAGCTTGTCTTCTTGGGCTGGGATTCAAACTTCTAACTGGCATATTCACTTACGCCTTGCAATCTTATTTCGTACTGGTATTCTTATCTGCTGACTTGTATTCTTCTTATTAAGACTGCTGATACGACAGCTCCATACCATGGACACGCCTAATCTAATACTGATAACTGAGTTTCAATCTTATATCCAGTAAGCGAGTAGCAAGCTTGAACTCTTCCTGTTGGCCTTGACAGGTTAAATCCCTCTTACTGCAACTACTTAGCAATGATGGAATTCAGAGAACTAGCTGTAATTCTGCTTTCTTCCTGTCAGTCTTATAGCAAGAAAGCAATCTGCTAACTTCAATTAACACTGTTTAAACGACAAGTCAGCTCTATCTTGTAAGCCTCTGTATACGCAACTAATTCTGCTAACAAGGAATCCAACTGTAAGCTGCCCTACGATCTGGTAGCTGCCTTTCCTTTCGTTCTTATAGGTGGTAACGAGAAGCTGAAAGCTACAAAGCAAACTTCAATTAATACCACGTAGATGATAACTGTACTTACTACTTCGCATTATGATAGCTAACTAGAATTCTATCTGTAAACTTCTATTCTTATAAGTGAGAGAGGGAGTTCCACTATCGAATGAAAGGCTGGTTCGTAACATTCTACTTGCTACTCACTGGATACGAGAGCATAAAAGATAAGATACGAAAGCGGATAGCTAGCTTGCATTGTTCCTTGAGCTGGTACTACTCCTGATAGCAACAAGTAAGAAATAGTACGGAAATGAGAAGTCAATTCAAACCTTATATCTTGTAGCTTACTTCTGATAGCAAGAATGGAACGCTGCAATTCAATCTTCTAACTGAAAGCAAAAGAATTGTGTAGCCACTGATACGACCTGGTAACCGACAGCAACAATTGATTACTTTCATTCTGCCTTTGACTGCTAAAACACGGTAAACGAGAAAATAGAATAAGAGAGCTGGCAGCCTACCAGCGGATAAGCAATAGAATAGGTTAAAGGGTAATGTTGGATAAGTTTTTTCTAAATAACCCATAGTTTGAGTACTTCAGAAGCAGGCACGAAGTGTTTTAGATTTCAATTAAGCAATGGCATTAGCACTGGTTTAGCAAGCTACAAAATAAGCATGAGCTGGAACGAGCCAGCGAGTTGGCCAAGCTTGTTCGAAAATAGGCAGTTACAGCTACTCAAATAAATCCTGTTTCCAGTAGCACACAAAACTACAACTGATTAAAGAAGGTATGCTATTGAAAGAAACATTCCCGGAAGATTGAGAATTTCCAAAATTATAAGCTAGGCGCGTTGCGTAGTATTTCAAAGAGCAAGGCAAGCTGAAGTCAAGCTTTGTCACATGCTGAAATAGAATAGGCTTCTGAGGTAAAAGATTAGGGAACAGATGGCTAAAAAGAGAGCATACCACGCCCACATATGAACTATTAGTAGCGCATTCCATGCAACTATTTCTTTCCCACGGATAACATCTACTACTTGACATTGAATTAGACAAAAGCACGCAATGCTAGCCCCCGCCTTTGGTAAAATCACTCGCAGTACATTGATCACTAAGATACATACTTCATCAAAACTACACGAGCAGAGCCAGCCAACACAGGAAATACACCCATGCCCATGAATTAAGTACATAGTAGAGCACACTACACTCTTCTTAGCTGTCCTTTAAGCTACTCCTTTCTATACTATAATACTTAGTATAACAATAGGGAGATACCCAAAGAAGGATTTCAAGCTTCAACTTATGCCATGAAAGTATGCATGCAAGCAAGTCAAGTCACATGACAAAGAGGTCTAGTTTACCAACATTTTACTTTGACTTCTCTTCCACTGGCGGAAAACACAGTCAAAGATTCAGTTACAGTGGACAACTTCAACAAAGGGTGCCATTGCACTTGAAAGGGATTTCTATATTACATTCTGCGGGTACCTTCATACAATGAAAGCAGGAGTTCAGTGAAGTATGCCTTAGCTAGTTCAAATACAAATCTCTCATTCCTCACTCTATTCTTTCAATTTATAGCAATGATATCTTCAGCGCTATTCAAAGGTATTTTAGTGGAATGAACTCATCTTAGCCTTGAACCGAAGAGAGCAATGCGAACAGTTAACTAGCAGAAAGGACTCTTTTAAATAAAGGATGAACTTTGGAAATACCTCTACCAGCCAACTAGGTAGAACTTATAGGCTTTCCGGATACTACACGTTTTACCCTATCTTTGGTAAAAGAGCTTCACATGCTTAAATACCAGGGTACGGTACAGAGGGCAAAGAGACTGAACCTTCATATAGGATTTGATCAGGACTTACTTTTTTTCTAGCGAAGAGACACTTAGTTTAGAGGGCCTAGCCCTTTGATAGGCGTACAGAATGATGAACGTATGGAGTTAGTTCGGTGGGTTGGTTGGGGAGTGATTTTTTACCTAAGATTGCTGATTTTGGGCTCACAAAGCTGTAGTTGAGAGGTTTCTTTCACTGCTCGGGCAGGGTCACCAGTAATAGCATTCGCGCCTCCCATCCGCACGTGAGAACTTGGAAAGCTCAACTGGGCTCGAAGCACACTTTCGTAGACTGGTCTGCTTAGACTTCGGGCGTTGGGGCTTAAAGGGAAACCACGCAAAGCTCCGGTGATCCACTCTATTCTATGGCAACCTCCTAGATGGATTCAAGTTAATACAGATGGATGCTCGAGAGGTCAGCCAGGACCATGTCATCATGCGGAGGAATCTTTCTCAACCTGCTTTAACCCGTTCAGTCGGGACTCGTGATCGAGCACTGTTTGATCCGCTTTTATTGCTCCCTATAGATTGTGTCGGACAGGACCTAGGTCTATGTGCCGACCAAGGAAGGGATTGATCAACTAGATCGATAATAGGGACTCGCACCCACATCTGGATTTCCGTCCGCTAGAGCATTCTTGGCGCGAACCGTTGTTGGAATGAGAAAAGAAGGGTGATGATCCGCATAGTAGACTAAGAAATATGAAACATCCCACTACATTCCCTTACTAGTTAGAGAAAGATTAGCTTTTCAGGAGTTCGTGTCGTCTACCACTAGAGGAGCACAAGTTGGAATTGAGTTCGTGATAGGAAGGAGAAATGGAAATCAAGACTTGGATTAGGAGGGGTAAGGTATTCGTCTACTTACTGGTATGGTTAAGGCTCGTCGAGGTTCTCGTGACTGCTGCTGCCCTCGCACCTAAAGCCAAGCCTCCAAGGAAAGAATGAGAAACCTAAGAATTGGCCAGATAAATCAATTGGAATTACGCATAGTCGAAGTAGGACTACTAAAGACAGACACCTGATAAGAAACAAGAGAAATAGCCAATCAAGAAGTAGGTGTCTCATAGCCATCCCACGAGAAAACCTACCTTCCGCACAAATTCTCTCGTCCGGTCTTTCTCTTAAATAGTATTCAAAATAGCGAATCACGTCTTTCTTTACTGCTGGTTCGCGTGAACTGCGCTTGGCGCACAATAGGAAGACAAGAACTACGAATACGTGTTTTATGCCTATAAGATCTATCACTTCTTCCTGTGCCAATCATTAAAGTGGGGATCTGGGTGAGCAGAAGTCGATAAAGTAAAGTCAAATAATAGGGCCCATTGGGTAGGGCATTTCTTCTTGAAACCACTTCACTTGACATCGTATAAGTAGTAGTTTCCAGAATCCAAACCTTGGTTCCCACTTAGGGAACTCTCAGAGATACTTGGTACGGATCCTAGGCTGATAATATAATAACACTTTGCTGAACACTAGTTCTTAACCTACCTTATAGAACATCGTTCTCGCCAGCACAATGTGATGAAATTGCAAGGTGAAAGATGCTTTCTTGGTTACCAATTTGCAGATAGCTCATGACTTAGCGCTCCCGGTAACTCACATTTCCGATAGACGCACTCCCATTCCTTTTCGGGGATGCCACCCCGCCCATTGGCGCTTTCCTATAGTCGCATCGTAGGCTCTAGTGGAGCGTCTTTCCTTGAACATAATGTGTAATACAGAAATTCATGCCGGAGTATTCCACTTAGTAAGATTCATTCATGTCTTCCGTGACTCCATACAATCGTCAAAAACCATTCCGTGATTCTGATCAGAGCAAGAGGGATAAAAATAAGACTCCAAAATGCTATTACTTCATTTCTTTTTTGAAGGAGAGGTGGTGCGCTCATCAAGAAGGGGAAAGATGGGAAATTCCGATGTTAGAAGGAGCTAAATCAATAGGTACTGGAGCTGCTACAATTGCTTTAGCGGGAATTTATATTTTAATTTATTAAACTCATTAACTTCCACAGAGAAGTTTTGCCTTTAGTTTTTTTTTTAACTGTTCCACTATATACCAATCTAGATTCAGCACTTCTATTTTTTTCACAATAATCCTATCCTACAACTATTCCACCTCTGTAGACACTTCTTATCTTGGTTACTCACTGGGTGGAACTCTGTAAACTGCTTTCCAGGCGGACCTCTCCAGTCATGTTCAAAGAGGTCAACTATGCAGAAAAGTGTTTTCTTTTTTTACAATATGTTACTTTGTGATAGATAGATGTACTCGTCCCCGGGTGCCCAATAAATAAGTTCACCTGCTCCCACCTTAGTGAGATAATAATTGGGTGAGGGGTTCGTTCTATTGGTATTTTTGGATAGCTCGGAGGAAGGCAGGCCACGACTTTCTGTCTTCGCTTTCCGTCAGCTTAAGTTCCATTTGCCTTTCTCGCTAGGGTTTATCCAAAAAACGGTAGGATGCCCAATCCCCATTCATATTTCCTTTTCAAAACCAAGGCCAAGAACTTTCTACAAGTCTCCCCCCCCAGGGAGCAAGTAAGTAAAAAAGGAATATAGATTCCTTCATCACAATTAAAGAATTTGAATGAAAGATGGATCGCAAAGCATTCAAAGATCTCGGCTGAAGACATACGGATCTAAAAGCGATTTTTTCGATGATCGATCAAGAATCGCTATCAACTCAAGCATTCTTGATCGTATCATTAATAATACATTTGCGTTGAAGCCTATTTCTTCTATTTTGTTCTGGCAAAGTGTGGTAGGCGAAAAAGAATGATATACCGAGGTGTTGATGTGTTTGTTGTGCCCGATATTCCCCACGAGATAGGGGTAAAATATACCCGCACGTACATAGACCCAGTAGATGAGTTGGTTTTATCAGCATTGGGTTTAGTTTTACTCAACTCCTATTTCCCTAATCTTGTGCAAGAAAAAAATGATTAAAGAGTTCTTCAATGATATTGAGTCAAATGAGAATGTAAAAGAACTCATTGTATTTTTACTTTGAAAGAGGGAGTTCAAGCTCAAAAACTAATAGCTCTTTTGAATTCGATCGTTCCTTGGATTCTTCCTCACTATCTCTCAAACTTCAAAAACTCCCCATCCCTTCCTTGTGCCCGCTCCTTTCCGTGGGCTTTTTTTTCTGCTTTGACTTGTTCCTTTTCTTGCTTCATGGCACATGCCTATTGTAAAAACATACCTACCGGGAGAAAAGTACCAGTTTGTGATCATGCCATTCCCTTTCTTCGTGCACTCATTTACTAGATAGTCGGGGAACCTTCTTTTGACTTGACCAGCTTACTTGTCTTGTATAGTAGAGTATTTCGAGTGAGGCTCGGGCAGGCACATATTCCACGAGCTTTAAATCTGGCGGCTCGCCTACCGACCGATCAAATGGATCAATTACTTTGTTGTTTACAGTATGAGGGCGGCCCGGTCAATCAAATGGATAGCCTAGTGCTAGGTTTGTTTGGCTCGAAGCCCAAATGGGCGGATTCCAAGTAAAAACCGATACCCGGTTGAATAATTGGGTAGGTAGCTAGGAAGCAAAGAAGAGAAATCTCTAGAGGTTCTGAATCCTAGTAAAAATTTGTCATTTTTTCATAAGGATCGATCGGGGAGTAGCACGTTTGGTTCATCCCTGTTTTGTCAAATTCCTCTTTCTAGCTGCTACAAGAGCGAGGGTCTTTCTTTTAGGTCGGTCGAGACTGTTTTTGCGCCGACTTGGCTAATGAAACGAGAGAGCCATATACATACATTACTTTTAATCCGATATCAAACTAAGCCCACGAAAGCGTAAGATCCAAAGAATAAATGAAGATCCAACCTCACTCGCCGCTAGCTAGGCAAAGCTAATCGTTAGGTAAAAAAACACAAGCAAGGTAAGAACTTGGTTCGCTAGATTCTATATAATAGGATGGCAAATTCTTATTCGGGCGACCGATCTAGTCGATCGAAGTGGGCGTACTCGATTCGTCTTCTTCGTAATAAGCGATTATCTGAGTCTGGATTACCTATATCTCAAGAAATCAGACGTTGGGACGGGACCTGGGTTGGTTGGTGATGTGTCCCGCTAAACTGTGGCTCGCCCTCGCTTATTGTTCATTTTCAAAAAGGAAGTAGTATACATATTAAAGCTCAGGGGGTCTAGTTTTATACCCCGAGTCGGGTTGCGCATTTGGCTTACTCAACAAATAGAAGATAAAGTATCCGAGACCGGATATCGTGATTAGGGTTACCCGCCTACTTACTAATTTGTTGAATCGTAAACGACTTTGCTTTTCAACCATCAATAGCCGCGGGCTTACACACCTTCCAATCTTTCTTCAATTTAACTAGTTGGATAGGTGTACGGCCGCTTTTGACATTTGAAGCTTGTCTTTCCTTCTTTTATTACTATAGTAAAATTCCTACCGTAATCTTGTGTAAAGTCCAATTCTCTAGGAACAAGTAGAGAAGAAGCATCGGGGCGGATGTATATGAAAAGAGAGGCATGCATGATATAGGTTTTGTCACCGAATTCAAGTAGTTGTTTGTGAGTATAGGAAAGTCAAGGGAATAGTATGCGTGGAGAATAGGTGCGTCTAGCCTTCAATTTAAAGAGGTGCTGCCTTGTTCACTCTTAAGCTAGAACCCAAGTCTTTGAAAAGTAAGAACAACCTTTCGAAATCAAGACTCTTCTCTTGCGGGGAAGCGTAAGTAGTGGAATGAGGCTGGAACCCATCAATATTGCTAAACCTGGGAGAGTTGCTTGTGTTGGGTTCAAAGTTTTTGCTCTACCAAGGCAAGATATAATATAATACGCATCCAGCTTTAGCTGAATATAGTGAGTGTTAAGCAAAAGTAATTTTTAGTTCAGATTTATCCCAGTTTAGTTCCTTTTTAGGGTGTGTTTGGTTGGGCTGTGGCTTTTGGAAAAGCAAATGTGAGCGGTGGTCACGTGGAAAAGCATTTGTGAGAAAGCAAAATGTGAAAAAAGAAGCCCGTTTGGTTAGAGGTTTGTCAAATTGTAGGTTGTACGTGAAATACCTGTAATGCCCCTAAATGCCCGAGACATGTTTATATGGAAATTGCTTGTAAAAAAACTAATTTGTTCATTAATTCGCATGAAAATGACTATTTAAGCAAGGTAAAAATGATTTTTTACATTTTTTTAGTTTTGCATCGGTAGTGATTTGTTGATATAAATATATCAATAGCCATCTCTCAACATAATTAAAAATATTGGTCGAAGTGATTTGTGGAAGTCATTGATTGTAAAATGCTATATTATTCATTGATTCACTATAAATTTTTAAAGCTGTGCGACCAACATCCCAATTGTGTACTAAAATTACCAAACTTTGAAGCTCTAGATCACCAAACCATTAATAATTTGATCTCTGTCCTTGAAACAAATTTATAGAATTATATACGGAGAACAAAATTGATTAAGGTCGATTAAGATTTTTATATGCAAAAATTGATAGAAATTTGGAGAGAACAGAGCCTCTCGCCTCTGAAAAGAACAGAGCCGCGTCATGCAAGGGATCGACCGGATCCAAATGAACATAGCTACAGTGTGCTATTTTGCAATGGATCGACGCCGGATCCTTGAACACGCCTACGGCGTTACGGCCCGCATACGCACTTTCGCCGCACGCCGCGAGCACGGCGGCGGTGATTCAGGCCACGGACGCTTCGACCTGGGCGTTTGCAGCGAGATCCCGCGAGGCCGGAGGGGGCGGGCGGAGCTCCTATGGCGACCTCTCTCGGCGGCAGCCAAGGGAAGGTCGCGCAGCTGCTCCACCTCATCTTCCCCGGATCCGGCGAGGAGAGGTGGCTCGCCCGGCCTAGTGCTCTACGACCCCGGGAGGCTTGCGGGACGGCGCAAATAGCCGGGGATTGGCGGGGGAGGTGCGCGGCCCGAGGCTCGAGGAAGATAAGCACCGCCGGCGTTGGAACGGAAGCTCCACCGGGCGAGGGAAGAGAAGGGCTGGCGTCGGGGCCGGCCTTGGCGGGACGGGCAGCTCCGCCGAGGTACGGTGGCGGGCGGTGGGAAAGCCCGCGGGCGACGGGATGGGAAAAAAAAAAAGAACGCTTTAAACGTTATTTGCCCTTCATAACCAGTGGCGGTGGGTAATTTTCTCCAACTTGCCCATCCAAAAGCCGTGAAAAGGTGGTCCGAGGTGCTTTTGCATTTACACTAGGATAAAAGTCGCTTTTGGCTTTGGCTTTGGGTGGCGACCAACCCCTTTGGTTGGACTTTTGGCTTTTTGGGGGCAAAAGCCACGCATAAAAGCCCAACCAAACACACCCTTAGTTTAGTTAAGCCATTTAGTTACGTGAAGTCGGCCCTCGAAGTCTTAGTAGAGTAGCCTAAAGCAAAGGGAAACTTGCCATGCATTCTACTCAATAGGGAAGTGAAGTTATAGAAGTCTTTCTTCCTCTTCTCCGGTGAAGCTAGCTACCTGTCGTTTCTATTGGTTTCTCAAGAGGCTCAAGGTCTTGCTCTACCTAATCCGATCTAGTTCGATCAGTAATGATGGATAGGAAGGGTTGAGAGAACTACGTATCTCGCCTAGCATTTGTGTGTGCGCACCTGCTTTTGGGCGGTTAGCTTAAACGAAAAGTAAAGACAGCTATGTGTGATGAAGTAAGCCCTACGATGCTCGGTTAAGTAAAGACTGCAGTTATCTCATACAAAACAAGGACTCGGGAGAAGAACTAGTTATCCCCAGAGGGGGGAACTATGATTCTCTCAGATGTGTCTATTGATATAGATCAAGTTGAGTGTTCAGCGAAGTATGCTAGCCATTGGCCTTACGTTCAGGATACTCCTTCCTGTCCCTTGCGATGTTTGGTTAAGTGTTATCAATCAGCTTTCCTCTTCTTCCAGCATTCTTCTCTAAGGTTTGCCTCTAACGATGGTTGAATAGCTCCTGTTGTTTGTCTCCACCTTCCTTCTCCCCTGTAAGTTGTCCTCATACTCCCAGTTCTTTCTCTTCTTTCTTTTCTTCCTCTACGACTTTACTATATTATTCTTGAATAAGCTAGTGATTATCTGAGGCTTACAGTATGGTATACCGAGGGCTAACTCCACTACTTCAGATTGTTGAATCGAATATACCTTCTATATACCTAGCTTAGAGTATTTGAACCTGTTACGTCGATTGCTGAACCTGACTTGACTTTTGACGCGTTGGCTTTGGCTCTGGCTTTTCCTATATCTGAATGTTTCGGAAGAGTCCGTGGCTATCCTGCGCGAAAGAGGAAGAACTCAACTCTTTGCAAAAAAGGAGCATCGCTCTAATCACTTATGGTTGTTCCTTTCCAGGATGGATGGCTACTGCATATTATCATATAGAAATCAAATGAAAACCCTACTGAATTAGGCAAGCGATTATTCGCATCGTTGCTTAGGTGCTCTAACAAGCCGCAATTGGTTAGAGATTGGATCAAGTTCCAGGCTTTTTCAAAAGTGCCTTCCTGCTTACTTATACTTAATTGACTCGCATGGGCTTTCTCGCTATAAACGAACTAAACGAAGCGCCTAAAAGAGAGATCCGCGGGACACCAGTCAATAAAGTAAAAAGAGAGTATTCTCTTATGTAGTCTTATTCCTTCCCACCCCCTTGTGGGTGCTGCTCAAGCAGCTCAGGAGGCGCCAACCCCACAACCACAGGTAGAAGGAGTTCCAGGTGCGGCGTCCAGATCAGGGACTAGTGGCCCGTCCTGTTCGGATGTAAAGGAAAGATGCAAAACTTTTCTCAAACAGTGGGGAAAGGGCCCCATACGTCAAAGCCAGATAAAGAATCTCCAACAAGATTCGAAATTGGATCGTTCAAGTCCAAAGGATAGAGAAGAAATCCTCATGGTCACCAGAAGATTTTTCATCGAGACAAAACGCTGCTAACGCTGTAGTATTGGAATATTGGGACTACTACTGCGAGCGGGAAAAAAATAACTTCTGTCGACTAGAGTTTGATGTCGATTTATCCACACTTCCATGACTTCTAGAGGAAAGCTAACTGCTTGCTGGCTGGGAGCTGTATGAGCGGTAACGTCCACGTACGGCTCCGTGAGAAGGTGGACGGAAATGGCCTTGTTGTACCTCACTCCCGTCTTCAATGGGGTCTGCTCTTTTTTTTTGGGAGAGTATGCCAATATGATCTTAATGAGGTGCGGGGCTTTGCATCTTACATTCGTTGGGCTTTCCTCTACGCCCCGGCCTTTTGTGCAATAAACCCCTCCGGCCGAAGACTAGTGATAGGTGGTCCCGCGGACTTTCTGGAGAAGGGTAGCCTAGTGTGTAAGCACAGCAATGAACCGCGGCGAACCCTCGACGACCCTTCTAAGATAAGGGGGAGATCCTCAGTAGTGGTGACCCTTTGACTCTTCCACTCGACTTATATATGTACCGAATGCTCATACGGGAAAGTGAACTCCTGGGTCCGGAACCGGGGGTTGCTCCAAGAAAAAATCCTTTCTTTCTCGCCCACCTGGGGGTGCGGACACACCTGCGCGGATTACGTGTGACGGTTACAAGAATGGCGGGAAGTGAAGAGTACCCGACGACATTCAGGGATGAATGTAGACCCATTGGGAAGGGATAATCATTCCGGTCCCGGGAGAGGTGGCGACACCAGTCTGAGCTGAGGGAAGCCAGCCAATTGAGTCATTGAAACGACCGCAGGAGGCGCACCCTAAGCCCAGCTTTCGGAGCCTGCTATTGCGAAATACGGCTTCCTTAATATAAAAATTTCCACAAGGGGGGGGCTGCTCGCCTTCATAGAAAGGCTTAACCGGGCCTAGATTAGATGTTCGCCTTTTATAGAATAGAAAGAGAAGGTAAAGGGGGCTTTATTGGTAATGGCTGAGGTCTATGAAAGAATCATTTTGGAGCACATCAAGCGGGCGTAAGAATGAGATGGCGATACACAGATATGGGTTTTATTGGCCAAACATGGAAAAGATTGCAATAAATACGCCTCGAGGATGTGAGGCTTGCCAAAGATACGAGACCGATTAAAAACCTCAGAAGCGGAAGAATTACATGAAATCATTAAACCTTGGCCATTCCGAGGTTGGGCAATTGAAACAATTGGAAAAATATATCCTCCTTCCAGCACCTTTTAACAATCTTCTTTACGGTTGAAGCGTAATAGGAAGAAGCCAAAACATTCTTGAAAGAATCTCCAAATCCCCCTTCCTTGACTCCACCGGATACAAGTCAAGCCACCACGGGTACTACCACCTCCTCCAGCTCTAGCCGAAGCTCTCCGATTCTTCTCCATCGGTGAGTTGCAATGGGAGCATCTCAACATCCTCCCGGTAGAATCTGCGGTAATCCAAGCCTTCTGGGACATCATCCACCAAGAACTTTTTTCTCTCTTGCAGCTCTTTTCATAGCAATGACCTTTATGTTTGGAGGCTAACCTGTGCACCCATCACTCTCCTCCCAAAGAAAAAAGATGCCAACACCGCCGAGGATTTCGTGCCAATCAAGATAGTATCATTTCGAGATTCATAAAAATCGTTTCAAAGAAGAGGAACAAACATTGTCTTTAACAACACTCATCCACTTATTGACATTGACACGCATCAATCGGCGTTTATCAAGGGTCGCCACTCATAGAAACTTTATTGGTTGTGATGTAACCACTTATCTTTCGCCACAAACATAAGATCCCTATGGTCCTACTCAAGGTAGACTATCGCAAGTCATTTGACCGAGAAAGAGAAGAGTTGTGTCTTAAAGTAAAGACGAGGATGCCAATAGGCATTCCACACACACTTGTCTTTCAGGCCCAGCCCACCAGGGATTTCCAAATCGTTAGGTTAGCGGCGGGTCTTTCTTCTTCTGGGTGAGCTGCGGAGCTACTTTTTCTTTCTTTCATTCCATCTGTCTCTGTATGCTTGGGTGAATGCCATAAGCGGATTTATATGCCCCGGTTCCCAGGGTTAGGGTATTCCCTATGTTGAGCCTACTCAGATCAGAACAAAACTTTTTGATTCTC